>PVJO010003945.1:0-115489 GCA_004026905.1 Hystrix cristata | reverse complement strand
GTACAGGTACAAAATAACCATGTTGATTATGATCATTATGTATGCAATGTACCAATACATGTTCTTGGTAAAAAATAATAAAAAAATTTAAAAAAAAAAAAGAAAGATTGGTTAAAATAAATAAAATAAAATAAAATAAAGACTGGTAAACAGGTGCAGTGTTATAGTACAGAGGAAGAAATTTTAGTGGTCTTAGTGCACAGTACAGTGACCATAATTACCAATAATGAATTGTATATTTCAAAATCC
This sequence comes from Hystrix cristata, assembly GCA_004026905.1. Taxonomy (NCBI): domain Eukaryota; kingdom Metazoa; phylum Chordata; class Mammalia; order Rodentia; family Hystricidae; genus Hystrix; species Hystrix cristata. The sequence goes on along the minus strand of PVJO010003945.1, from coordinate 115,240 downwards.
CTAAAGAGAAGATTTTGAATGCTCTTACCAAAAAGAAATGATGTAAGTGTTTAAAATGACAGATATGTTTACTACACTGGTTTGATAAGAGAAGGTACAGAGTATATCAAAAATTGCTCCACACTCCATAAATAGGTACAAAAAATGTTATCAATTTTTTAAAAGTTAATTTTAATATAGTTGAGGTTTTTTCCAATTTTTTTTCCCCTTATGGATTAGTGCTTTTTAAAATATCTATTCAAGGCGCTGGGGATTTAGCTCAGTGGTTAGAGTGCTTGCCTTGCAAGCTAAGGCCCTGAGTCTGATCCCCAGCACCAAACAAACAAAAGTCTATTTCAAGATGATAAAGGTATTCACTTTTTTTTTAAATAGTGTCAGCGATTGAACTCTGAGCCTTGTGCTTGCAAGGCAAGCACTCTAACTACTGAGCTAAATCCCCAGCCCCCACTTTTTTTTGATAAACACACATTCTATTTTTATACAGTGTACACACTCCTATCTACCCCTTAAGATAATTTTTGCATATAAAACACAATAGAGTATAGTTTAAAGACTCATTTTTGTTCCATGCAGATACTGAACTGACCTAATACCCCATATTGGCAAGACCATACTCCTTAAAGTTGCAGTCATGTCATACGTAAAATATACATCATTACACACAGATCATGTATATGTGGGCTTGGGTGTCAACTCTTTGCTAGGTTTCTATCTATCCTTGTACTAGTACCACAGTTTACAATAAACTTTGATATATGGGAATTTAAGTTTGCTAGCTATGTTGTTCTTTGAAATTGCCTAAATAATCCTTGCTCCTTTGCATTTCAATATAAATTTTACAATCAGTTTGTCAAATTCCTCCAAAATGAATCTGGATTTGCATCAAATTCAGGAGCTGATTTGAGAAGAAATATCATTGCACTATTATATTTTCTACTCCATGGGAGTCCAACATAGACAAAAACATTCAAGTCTTATGAACATTGTTTGAAAATTTTTCATGTATTTTATGAAGAGGTCTTTCACATATTTTAGATTTATTTATATATTTTTTTAATTGTAATGCTGTTCTAAAAGTTTCTCTTCAAATCTGTTTATACTCAGACTTCCAAGTGCTGGGGGAAAAAAGTGTTTGCTACCGTATCTGGCAAAAGTTCATTTTACGTTTCTTACTATTACATGAAGATAACTTTTTTATACATTGACTCTATATACTGTATTCTCATTCAATTCAGTTAAACCATTAATTACTTTCAGATTTTTTAATCATCTGTAAATAATGAGGGTTATTTCTCCCCTTTCCTTGTTTTGCTTCTCTTGCTGCATTGAAGAGAATCTCCCATTCCATACTGTGATTCTCTAAATTTTAAGAAAGAAAAGGAAAAAGGACTAAAGTACATCAAAGTATATCTCGGCAAATGGGAAAGCTTATTAATCTCTTAAATCTTTTCTCATTTTCAAGTAGATGGGTTAGTTTGTGATTCCTGAAGAAAATTCATTAATTGATAGTTTTCCTTTTAAATAGCCTTCATTTTAGACATAAGTAGCTTTCAATTCTCTCTTTCTCAATGAAAGTTTTATTCTATACATCACTGATTAGTTTCTCATAACCTAAAGAATTAAAAATAAACCCGCCTTGGTCTGACTGAATGAAACCTACCTCTGTCTGATTGAGGCTGGAGTTTGGAACTCGGGGGGCATGATGGCTCAGAGCAGAGAGACAAACAAGAATAAGGTGCAGCGCTCCAATCTCCAGTGCCATCCGCCTTAGAAGCACACCATCGTCAGTTGTCAATGGTGTAGTGCTGAACAAGCTGCGAAGCACATGGAAAGGAAGAGTTGGAAGCACATTTGCCGATGGAGATTGCAGAATATGACCTATATTGAAAAGAAAGGAGTACTCAAAATTAAAAATATTTAATAATGTAATAGGCAGCTATAAAGAAGGTCGCAAATTAATGACAATGTAGTATAAAATTATATCACTAAATTTACTATAAAACAGCCTAGGGGGTTGGGGATTTAGCACAGGTAGTAAAGCGCTTGCCTAGCAACTGCAAGGCCCTGAGTTCAGTCCCCAGCACCTCCTCAAAAATTTGGTTTTTCTGTTAAATAATGCCAAACTCATTAAAACAGTCGCAATACCTTCCTATAATTATTCAGTAGTTTTAATTAATCAATATTAGTTATACAGAAAATAGGCTTCATTTTGGCATATTCGTATATACAGATATACATATATATGCACATACAGAGACATAGGCCTTCCTGTGATCTGTTACCAATTTTTTTTTTTTTTTTTTTTTTTTTTGGTGCTGGGGATTGAACTCGGGTCCTTGTGCTTACAAGGCGAGCACTTTAACCACTGAGCTAAATCCCCAGCCCTGTTACCAATTTTTAAATTGAGCTACCTGTGCTACATTTTATGCAAATTTTCATCAGTTAACTTGTTCTCTACTACAAGTACTGTACCAACTATTCCTTTTTTCTTAAATAATTCATCCAACCTAAATCTTATCCATTCTTCAAGACCTCACCAAGAACTACTATGCCACTTCATTCCATCATTGGGTAATAATAACCAAATAATCTTACATCTATGAGCCTACATAACCATACTCAAATGCACTCAAGGCTTTCTCGGACTTGTTAAGTCTACACATTTAAATACTTCCTCACTGCTATTACCAGAGGACATCAGCTACTTGAGAGAATATCTATCTAAGTATCTACTTTGTCTTTAAACTGCTCCAATGATGCCTGGAGCTCTGTAAGCACTCAGTAAATACTTTTTGAATATACACAGAAATGAAAGTTCATTAGGATTCATTATGTTTAATACTGAAACTAAGTCAGCACAAATAAATCATCTAATAGCTTAACTAGAAAAGAAATAAATGATAAGTAATTGGCAATTCTCTGGATAACTTAACTCAATCTACTTATGGGTTGACAAAGTCAATAGCACTGAATACTTACTTCCTTCTCCATCATCTGTCACTCCCAATACCAATCGAAGAAGGCACTGGGCATGTTTTCTCTCTTTTAGTAGCACTTCAGCATAGCCCGGAAGACGAAGAAATAATCCAAAAGCAGCCAAAGAATGAGCAGGTATGGGAGACATGGTCTGTACTGCTGACTTGATAGGTGGAGGCTCAGTTGCAATGGTTTCTGGAGCTTCGTAAACTAATTCCCCCGACTGTTCAATGGTTACCCACTCAAACTGATCACTGTCTTTTGGCTTTTCCTGCGTAGCAGATGTCACCACTGGAGCACTCACCTAAAGAGGAAAAAAAGTGTTCGGCTATTTGCAAGTTTCAACACCAAATTTAAAGACTTGGTTTCAAGTTTCCTTTGAAATACAAGACTCTAAAGAAATTTTTAAAAAGCCAGGCAAGGTAACAAACACCTGTTATCCTAGCACTGGGGAGGCTGAGGCAGGACCACCACCATGAGTTCAAGGCCAGCCTGGGCCACACAGTGAGTTCAAGGCCAGCCTGGACTATATAACAAGACCCTGTCTCAAAAAACAAACAAACAAAAAATTTGTTGCAAAAATCAAGCTTCCAAAGCCAGGTGTGATGGCACATATCTGTGACTCCAACGCTCAGGAGGCTGAGGCAGGAGGACTGCTTTGGGTTACATAGTGAATTCAAGGCCAGACTGAACTATACAACCATCCCTGTCTAAAAAACTTTTTTTAAAAATCAAGCTTCCAAATACCAGGAACCAATAACATCTTAAGTATGGTAGTATCTACCAAGTGTCTCCATGTTAAAGTTATATTTTCCCCTTTCGAACTTGTTGAATACCTGCAGGCAGATTCTCTGAAGTTACGTAACTATCTTGTTCCTCATCAAACTTTCATTCATTTGCATTAGCATTTTATATAGTAATTCTTTCATAAACTACAACATTTACCAACGTGTAACTTCCTAATTCCATCATTCCTTCTACATTTATTAGTTGGTGCTGAACTGGAAGGGAAAATTTTCTTCCCCAACTATTACTCATATACCCATTTTTATCAGTATGGATTCTAATTTTATTCTACAGTTCATATTCTGTTACTATTAGAATCCAATTTGGTCACCAGAAGCCACTTAAAAAAAAAGGCTCTTAAATCCTTTTAACATGTCCCTGTCATTCTGTGAGGGTTTGATCCCTTTCTACACAACATGACATTTCAGGCTCATTTTACACATTTCCTGCCATAGCTCTAGCAACTTTCCATGGAGCCCTGATTTCTTTCAGCAGAGAATCAACACTGCAAGAGGGAGTCTGCTGCCAGAGCCTATTAGCAATTAACCCAGGAAAGTCATGGATTCACATGCATGGACATGTGTGTGAATTCATATATAGACAACGTTTCTTGTAATATACTATCCAAAGTTATCAAAGCCATAAAAGACAAAGATTGCAGATTGAAGGAGACTACAGAGACAAGACAACACAATGCAATATATGTTTCTAAACTGAATCTTGAACTTCCACCACACTCAAACCACCCAAATTAAAAATAATTTTTCTTCTTTTCAAACTGGGCATGGTGGACAAGCCTATAATCCCAGCTCTCTGGAGGCTGAAGCAGGAGGATCGTTACAAGATAAAGGCCAACCTGAATGACATAGCAAAACTCTATCTCAAAAAATTATTTTCTTTTTCCTTTTTGCCTTAAAATTAGTAGAATAACTGGCAAAATCAGAGCTAAGATTTGCAGTTTAAAGTACTTTATCAATGTAAACTTCTGGAGTTTGATAATTATGCTATAGCACATTAAGAGAAAGTCTTCGCACTTAGCAAAAAATAAGCATTGTGTCATAACATAATTTTTAATCACTTAAACAAATATTCCAATTCTAAGCATGGTTACCAAAGAAACCTTAAATCATTTAAACACCTTCTATTTCACTTGCATGGCCATAAATAACACATTTCAATAAATACTAGTTAGAAGTTCCCTATTCAAAAATATAATTTAATGAGTATAAAGGAAACAGTTCTTCCACCATTCACTTAAAAATGACCTCACAGGGGAAGGAGAGAGCAAATAGACATAAAAGACATTCTTAAACTGATCTACAGCTTTACTAAATATATATGTATACTAATTAATAAAATAGTTGCAATTTTGATATGAGCCTAATCTGACTGTTGAGGTTTGGGTAAGGATGACACAACATAAAATAGCCCCAATGTAAGAAGACGAGACTCGAAGCCTCTTTGCCTTGAAGTTCAATCCATTCTGATACCTTTTTTCAGGTGATTTGGGGGCAGGGGGTGCTGAGGATTGAACTCAGGGCCTTGCGCTTGCTAAGCAAGCGCTCTACCATGGAGCTAAATCCCCAACTTTTTTTAGGAGACAGGGTCTCACTTTGCAGTTCATGATGGCCTTGATCTCACTATGTAGCCCAAGGTGGCCTTGAACTTACAGCAATCCTCCTGCCTCAGCCTCCCAAATGCTGGGATTATAGGTGAGTTCCACCATGTGCAGTTTTTCAGGTGAATTTAAAGTATTTTTACATTCAGTATTTTATACTGCACAAAAAGACAGTTTAGTGTAACAGTAAGTACCTCTACAATAATGAAGGTATACTATAGTACTTTGTTACAGAGACAGAACTTTACCTTCTTGTTTTTTGGGTTTTTCTTGGGGGGGGGGTTTCTTTTTTAAGGGGAAGGAAGGTTTATTTTGCTCATAGTTTGTGGAGGTTTCAGTCCACAGTCAGCTGGGTCCAAGGCAGGGTGGCATGGTAGACAGGCAGAAGGCAGCCAGGTAAGCAAGGAATGCAAGCAAGGGGGCACCTTCTTGTCATTACTCAATTTTCTTTTTTTTTTTCAGTGCTGAGGACTGAACTCAGGGCCTTGCGCTTGGTAGACAAGTGCTCAACCACTTAAGCTAAATCCCCAGTCCCCCTACTTTTTGGGGGGGGGGGGGCGGTGCAGGGGATCAAACTCAGGGCCTTACGCTTGCTAGGCAAGCGCTCTATCAATTTTCTTAAAGATTGCTTCTAAAATGATAAAACAAAACAAAAACATTAAAAAAAAAACCCCAAAATTTCTTGGTTTATAACATGTACATTCCCTAACAAAAAGAAATGTGAAAGACTTCCAACTTCAAAAAAATCATAGCAAATTAAAACCACTATTCATTTCTCACTCACTACTATACTTACAAAAGTCTTTATATATATACATATATATGTACATTTATATGACATTTTGTAGTGTTTTTCATCATAGCAAATAACTGGAAACAATCAAAATGCCAATCAATATTGTAGGAACTAACTATACTATCACAGTTATATAACAGTACATTAGAGCAGTACAAATGAGACAACTACAAGTTCAGGCATCAACAAAGATTAATTTTAGGACAGACATTCAGGAAAAGAAGCCAACTAGAATATAAACTGGTATTTATAAAAATCTCAAAAGTATGATCATATAAACAGTACTCTTTCAGGAAATAGGAATGATTAATTAATTCATTAAGCAGGATCTAGCTATGTAGTTGAGGCAGGACTTGGACTCACTGTGTAGCCTAGGATGGCATCAAATTTGTGGTGATCCTCCTGCCTTAGCCTCCCAGTGCTGGGATTACAGACGTACACACCATACACTTGGCTAGATTTGTTTAACTTTTAAAGCTATGCAACTACGTATTACACAATTAAAACCTGTATTTTGCATTTTTGAAAGTCAAAATTAAAAAGGTGTAAAAAAATGTACTTTTCCTCAATGAATAACAAAGATTTGCCAGTGTGATGCTGCATGTCTGTAAATCCAAGGCACCTGAGGCTGAGTTTGAGGTCAGTCTGACCAAGTCTTTAACAAGACCTTGTCCTAAAAAAAATTAAAAGGGTTAGAGGCTAGGGATTTAGCTCAGTGGTTAGAGTGCGTGCCTTGCAAGCACAAGGTCCTGAGTTCGAGCCCCAATACCTAAATAAATAAATAAATAAAAGGGCTGGAGATACAGTTCAGTGGTAAAGCACTTGTCTAGCATGCGTGAGGGTATGAATTCATTACCCAGCACTGATAAAACAAATGAAACAACACCCCCACCCTGGCCAAATAAGCCACATGTGGTAGCACACTCTTGTAACCTCGGCACTTGAGAAGCTGAGGCAGGAGGATAGCTGTGAGTTCGAGTACAGCTGGGGCTACATAGTGAGTTCAAGGCCAACCTGAACTACATAGTGACACCTTGTTTCAAAAAAACCCAACAACAACAACAGAACAACACAAAAGAAATGTTTACATTTCTAATGTACTGGGATAAAACAGTTCAATCTTCCAAAGACAAAACTGTTAAGAATCTTTTCACGTTGAATAATATCTGGAAACACCTAAATGAAATTGCTCTATTTTCAATGAACAGGATGTGATTGATGTGAAAAGCTTTTAGGAATTACAATATTCTAGTCATCGGATGTGTTCTATTTACATCCACTACTCAAGTTTTATAGCAAACACCTTATGATTCTTACAACTGAAAGGTGGTCAAATGCTCTAGTTAAGTAATCCCCTCCCCCAAAAGGGGCATATTAGTTTGAACTTTAAAAAAAAAAGTGATTAATACTATTTTGAAATCTCAGTCATGGAATCTAAAATTAAAATAGAATATAATTCTGTATGTGGGTATATACATAAGCATACATTTCATGTGTTGGTCTAGGTAACTTGTATTTTTCTAAGAAATTAATTTTTTTGGAGACAGGTTTTGCTATATAGTTCAGGGCCCAAACTGGCTTGAATTCATGACAATTCTCCTGCCTCAGCCTCCTGAGTGCTGAGATTACAGGCTTGCACCCTTATGCCCAGCCCTCCAAGGAATTTGTACATCTCAGTTGGCAAATTTTCTGGCATAAACCTGGTTATAATATTCCCTTACAAATATAGTATAGTATATTACAAGTACAGTCATATGCTTACTAAAGTTTGTGATACAGCCACCTTGTGTTGTTTTTTTCCTTAAAGTTCTGATAAGAGTTTATCAATTTTATTAAAGTTTCAGAATATTTAGCTTTTTTGTTTCTCCATTTTTATACTAAATTGATTCTGGTATTTAATAGTTCTTTGCTTCTTATTTTGGAATAATATAGTTTTTTTGCCTAGGTTTTAAGGGGACTCTTACATCATTGATTTTAAACTTCTTTCAATTATAAATGATCTCTAACTCGTGATGGCTCTACTTAAAAGTTTCCAAATTTCCAAGGATCCAAATGTTTCCATGGAACATTTTGATCCATGTTCAAAATTACTCCAAATTTTGAATTTTGATCCTTTCCCCTGCTAGCCACATGCAACATGATATTCTCGAAGATGGACAACAGCAACAAGCTATAGCTTCCATTTAAACCACTCCATCCATCAAAAGGGAAAATGACTGAAACTATGATGTTCAGTACAGGGGTATTCAATGTAGTTTTAACTATGATTTTTTCAATTCACAATGGGTTTGCTGGGAAGTAACCCCATCAACAGCTGAGAATAAGTACTTAAGGCTTGAAATCTGTCTCCATATACTGCTGTGACTATGCCCCACATGTTTTAACTGTTATTTTGAAATATATTATACTGTATTACCTTTTGTTATATCGTCTTTGACCCAAGTGCTATCTAGAAGTGTACTGCTTAATTTACAAATATTTCAACTTTTCTAGACATCTTATTGCTACTGATTTCTAATTCTATTGTAGCAGGCAAACATTTGTGGTTTGATTTCAATTCTTTAAGTTTAATAAAACTCATTTTACAGTGCAGCATAAAGTATTGTCTACCTTGCTGAGATTATTACATGTATTTGGGGGGAAAAGTGTATACCACACTTGGAATGCTGTGTCCTGTAAGTATTAGTTAGGTACATGTTAAATGTGTTGGATTTTTTCCTCCCAAATCTTCTATATCCTTACTTATCCTAGCCTCAGTTACTGAAAAGTGAATGTTAAAATCTGTAACTAAATATAGATTTTCCTAATTCTCCTCTTAGTTCTCTCAATTTCTGCCTCATATACTTTGAGTCTACATGACGAAGCACAGATACATTTAGGATTGTTATGACTTTCCAATCAATTCTCAAAGAGATTTTGTAACCCTCTGTGTTTCTTCTTCTTTTTTCCTGAGATAGGGCCTCTCTATTTAGCCCAGGCTGGCCCTTAACTCACAGCAATTGTCTTGCCTCAGCCTCCCAAGTGCTGAGATCACAAGCATGCGCCACCATGCCCAGCTATCCCTCTGTATTTCTTTTTTTTTTTTTTTTTTTTTTGGTGCTGGGGATCGAACTCAGGGCCTTGTGCTTGCAAGGCAAGCACTCTAACCACTGTGCTAAATCCCCAGCCCCTCTGTATTTCTTAATACAACTTGTTAAGTTGACTTTGTCAAATATCAAAATAAGCACACCAGCTTTTTTTTAATCAGACTCTCAAATACATTTCCTATACACAGCATATACTGGCTTTACTTATTTTGTTCATTCTTACAAATGTGTGCTTTTTAAACATAATTTTATATAATTACAGATATAATTGTTTTTTTTTTTGGTGCTGGGGATTTGAACTCAGGACCTTGTGCTTGTGAGGCAAGCACTCTAAACACTGATTACAAATACAACCCTATTATGGATACAACTGGATTAAAGGGAAGTCTTCATAGATCATAATTATTTCAGAGTCCTTTTCAGATAATACTAACACTTCAGTTTCACTGACTGATTTTACTTTGGAGTTAGAGTCACATTTGCTTCTTTTTTGCATAGCTAATGACTCTTTTCATATGTAAGACAATTGTTCATGAGATGATATATTAACTCTTGAGTCTACAATTTTTCCCGAAGAATATTCAGTTTTGTTTTAGCAGTCATTGTTGGTGGACTACCTGAACTCAGGGAAGCTTTTGTCCATAATCATCTGGGAAATCCTTTAGCAATGAAATGTAGCCTTTACTTTTATGGATGGCCCCTGACAGGACTAAAATTGGAAATGTTATCACCTTTGTGAAAGGCAGGAACTGAAATCTCTACACAGCTATTTTGGTTTTCCAGCCTTTGCCCTCAAGAAATCCAACATAGCTGATCACATCAGGAACTGTTAGAGAAACTCAGAGATCATCAACTGGAAACAGGTAATTTAAGCAGGGGAGGGACATACATCCTGGTACAAAGAATCAATTTGAAAGAAGATACTTACAGGTCAAATAAAACACACACATAGGAGTTAAAGAGGAAAAGCAGTCTGTGTTGGGCAGCCTGCTAAGCCCCACCCTTGCACACCGCTGTAACAGCCATTTTGAGAACTAACTACACACACAGTTGGAGGGATTGCAATAGCTCAGCAGTCTAGCCTTACAGGATGAACTGGGGGTATAAGATCCTTTCTCTCTCCAAACACTAAGCAGGCTACAGCCCAGCAGCACTTTCATTAGCACACAGCAGGGCACCACTGGGCAGAACAGGCTCCCTCCCCACCCACCTGATTTCAGACTCCAAGAGGATAAACAAGTGAATGCTCCCTGGGTCTGGAGTCATCAATACGATACCCTGGGCACGAACAAGTCACTTCCGAGTGCTTCAAGTTTGTCCTATGCCAATCAGGGCATTCCATTCACCTGTCACATAGTGCTAACACTGGGCTGGCTTGAGTCCACACCCAGTTCCTGGGGCCCAGCACCACTCACAGACTGGACAGAGACTCTTGACATACATCACTAGTTCTGGGCAACCTGGGTTTGCACAGGGAGCTCCAGCCTCACATGAATCTCCACCTGGTATGCCCAACCTCCTGGAGTGCCATTCAATGCCAGGTGCACTGCCCCCTACCCTAGTGCACTGGAGTCTCCACCCTCCACAGCACCAGAGAATAAGCAGAGTCCCTAATAGCATATTAGGCTAGTCCTCTGCCTGGTTAGCAGCAAGGGCTGAACGTGTGCTGACTACCTCTGTGCTCTGGACACCCGTCAGACACCACCTAACACCCTATGCCCTCACTGGGCCTGGCAGAATCGCCCTGCATTAATCCTGGGGAAACCTGGGTCTCCCTCTAGATGCTCCGAGGTGACAAAAGCCTCCGCCTGGTGTCTGGGGGCTTATCCCATGGACACTGGAATATATATCAGGTACTCAGCACTGGTCCCTAACCAGCAGAAATCTACCAGGAGCCTCAGAAGCCAATACCCCACACCTTTTTTGGGCCAAGGCTCCAGCCTGAACAGTTGCCACAAATAGGTTCACAAAGAGAGGCCACCTTAAACTGAGAACTCTCCACACCAACTCAGACTATACTAAAGAGGAAAGAGGAATGTTATTTGTAAGATTAAAGATTGCAGGACCTGGGAAAAAAAAAACTTTTCTGAAAATAGGAACTTGTCTCTTTTCCTCCCCCTTCTTCTCCCTTCATTTAACACAATTTTTTTTTCTCTGCTCTTCTATTGGTACGTTTTTCAAGTTTCTATTGGTACAGTTCTTCCAGACTCTGTTAACGAACCGATTCTTCAATCATTTCCACATTTTTAGGTATGCTATCACAGCAGCACCCCAGTTCTAGATACTGTTCAATATAGTGAATGATCTTGAATACTCAATTAGGAAATCCTTTTCTTTGAGCAATGATAAAATGGGCAAAGACCTGGGTTCAATCCCCAATAGTGGGGAAAAGAAAAGAAAAAGATACAAACTAGGTTGGTTTGTTTGCTCATTTCTCTATCAATCACCTTGGTCACATCATCTCAAAATCAAAATAAAATTTTAAAACATTTTGAACAATTACTGTAAGAAGTAATCATTTATCTAGGAGGTAATATCATGGGTTAAATTGTGTTCCCCTAAAAGATATGCTCAAATATTAACCCTAGTACCTGTGAAAGTAACCTCATTTGGAAACAGGGTCACTGCAGATGAAATTCTATTAAGGCACAAGTGCTTTAAAGACCCTAAATTCAGTGACTATTATTCCTATAAGGAGAGGAGATATAGAGATACAAAAGAGAGCAGAGGGTTTAGGGATTTAGCTCAGTGGTAGAGTGCTTGCCTAGCACGCACAAGGCCCTGAATTCAATCTCCAGCACACACGTGGGTGAACACACAGACATAAGAGGGTAGAAATTGGAGTGATGCTATGAAATGAATGCAAACCAATGAATGCCAAGAATTAGCAATAACCACCAAAGGCCAGGAAGAGGCAAGGATTAGAGCTCTCAAAGGAAGTATGGCCTTGCTGACACCTTGATTTCAGACTTACACCCTACAAATAGGATAAATTTCTGTTACTTTAAGCCACCCAGTTTGTGTTATGTCATTACAGCAGCTCTAACAAAACAGACATATAGACACTGAGTACAGGAAATCAAAAATAGTTCCCCTACTCCATTTAACAAAGTGCTTTGCATTTATAACTTTCCACACTTCCCCTTCATTAATAAAAGAGCATGAAAATCATCTATCTATAGCAACCTTAATGACTATGCAAATAGGTTAAATTTGTATGTTTTTTAAGCTTTTTTAATAACTTTAATCATGAAAAAGATTAAGAGTTTTGCTTTGTAGAGCAGGCTGGCCTTGAACTCACTATGTAGCCCAGATTGGCCTCAAACTCACAGTGACCCTCCTGCCTCAATCTCCCAAAGGCTAGGATTACAGGAACGCACCTCCACACCCGGCTAAACTATCTAATCTGGAAATGGTACCCAAAACAGGAACAGAAATTATACAGAAAGGTATACATAGATACACTATTTTACTCATTTCTTCTAAAAATGACCATAATTAATATCAGACCTAAGAGCAGCACATAAATAAGAATGTCAATGTGACAAGCATGAAATCAAGATAAATGCAGCTGGACACGGTAACACACGCTTGTAATCTCAGAACTCTGGGAGCCTGAGGCAAGAGGATCACAAGTCCAAGCCCCAGCTTGGGTGACTTAGCCAAACCCTGGCTCAAAGTAAAAAATAAAAAGGGATGCGCATAGACAATGGTCTTAATCTCTACTCACACAAAATGATAATAAAGATAATAAAAGTATGGCTGGGATTTAGCTCAGTGGTTAGAGTACCTGCCTAGCAAGCACAAGGCCCTGAGTTTGAGCCCCCGTACCAAAATAGTAACAATAATAATAACAACAACAATAATAATGATAAATGCAACAATGTGACGAGTTGTCATGTGCACTCTGTCTTCACCATTTCTTCAGTACCAAATACTTAGGAGGCTATGCACAGGCAGACCTTTGAAAGATTTACACAACGCTCAAAGGTTGTAAAGCCAAGACTATGTCTAGGTTAATAAAACTAAATTAAAAAAAAAAAAAGCATGAAGGGCTTTTCTATGGAATGTATTGAATTACAAATCTTATCTTACCTGTTGAATTACTTCTGGATATAGCATGGGTAGTCTTTCCGCAATAAGAGCCAGTCCACCCATTCCTGCAAAAACTTGTAATGGTGACTGAATGGGACAGGTCTCAAGCAAAGATTCATCCAATATCCCATCCATGCACTCATCACTCGGAGTAAGAGCCTCATCTTCCGCACAGTTACCAAGTAAGTCTCCATGATCTACATAATACATTATAAAAAATTGAACAGGTAAGAAAGGATGAATTTTTATTATACTCGTTCATTTGTAATGGAAGATTTTTGTTGCTGTCTCTCTACTCAACAACAGAGCATAAAAATGATCAATTATTAGACGTAAGTGAATTAAGGGTAGATACTACAATGATATCTGAAAGACTTCTGATATTGCCCTCCATTATCTTGTTACCCAAAGCATAGCTCAGGGAACAGTATCATGGGCATCACCTAAGAGATGCTTTGAAATGTGGAGCCCCATGTCCCACCCCCAGACCTGCTAAATAAAAATCTTCATTTTAACATGTTTCTGTAGGTAATTTATAAGTATACTGAAGTTTGAGAAAAATTGCTCTTTAGAACATAGTTGTAAGTTATAGTCTACGTTTTTAAAAAAAAAAAAAAAAAGACTCTTAGCAAGTAATATGCATACACTGTGCCCCAAAGTACCCAGTTAGAAAAAGGTGAATAATGACAAAGACTTCTCTTATTGATATACTGGTTTAACTTTTACTCAATAGGAAATCCAAGAGGTTAGTGTGTTTAACACATAGCCAGACCTTATAAACATTAAAAAGACAGGGAAAAAACAATAAAAATCTTACTGAAAAAGTAAAGAAAGAAAATATGTATTCGAGTAAAATTTACTGAATACAAATGGCCAATAACTACAAAGAAAACTTTAATCATGAGAAAGATTAATAAGAGTTTAAATATGATACCATATTCACACTATGCAACACATTATATAGCATTCATTGATAGCAGTAACAAACGGGAAACAATCAGAACGTTTAAAATTGTGGGAACATAATTTTGTTATATACATACAAAAAAAAAAAAGCCAAGAAAAAAAGCACATCCCAAAATATTTCATGAAACACATAAGTAAAAAAAGAATACGTATGATCCCAAATCTGCAAAAGGAGAAATGTTTATGAGCATGAAATATCATCACTATAAATTATTAGTAAACTAGATTTCTCATTTTGACTATAAAATTACAATTTCACATATTTTTCACATATGTATGGGCTTTGTACAGCAATGCTGTAAGGGGAATTAACATAACCTAATTTCCAAATAAAATAATGGCCATTTTTAGTATTTACAAATGACTCAGTCAAAAGAAAAGTTAAACTGATATAATGAAAATGATGTCAATTACATCATTATCTATAGAAAGCTCTGTCTTCTGAATGAAAGACTGGAATTTATTTTTTTATTTTTTATCTTTTGAGACAGGGTCTTGCTATGCAGTTCAGGCTGCCTTGAACTCACTAAGTAGCCCAGGCTGGCCTCAAACTGGTGACAATTCTCCTGCCTCAGTCTATCAGAGCACTGGGATTATAGGTGTGTGCCACTACACATGGCTAAATCTGGAATTTTTAAAGTATTGTCACACACATACCTTTTTCAGGGTGTAGTCTTTTGAAAGAATCTGTTTTGGACAGACTTGGGTCTGTGATGACTCTTGATCCCAATTTAACAGTCAGATCTATTGAACGATAACCTTGAGGAAGTTTTCGGTCATACAGGAGAGTTAAAAGCTGGGCAAGTGTCATTTCAGCTGGCAATGGCTGACCTAAAAGCAATACAACTGAGTTGAAATCCAAGACAGAAATATTTATTGAAATTTGATTTACTCAATTACATATTATTTATGCTAAGTCAGACACAAAATTTTGTTACTGACACCAATTTCAAAACACCTGAAAATTAGTAACTGGAAAGTCTATAAAACTGCATTTAGGGCTGGGGATTTAGCTCAGTGGTTAGAGGGCTTGCCTTGCAAGCATAAGGCCCCAAGTTCGATCCCCAACTCCAAAAAACAACAACAACAACAACAACAAAACAAAAAACTGCATTTATTTCTGATTTATGTGAACAATAATGTCTGTATGGTGTTAATTAAAGTACAACACTATGGGCAAAATAGAAACAAAGGAATAAACCTCAAAAATCTAGGGCTGCCTTGCAAGCATGAGGCCTGGAGTTTGATCCCCAGCACAAAAAAAGAAAAAAAAAAAAATCTAAGGTTGGGACATTTTTCCATAAAAGGCCAGGTAAGAAATATTTAAATACGTGAGGCCACATAGTTCATTCCAACTACTATGTCTATTCTGTAACAGAAAAACAGCTAAGGCTAGCACACTGATTGTGTTTTCATAAAACTTGATTTACAAAAAGATGTATCCAACACATCAACCGTAGTTTGACCACTACTATAAACTGACAAGGTAAAGCTGAGAAAACAAATCCATTCTCAGTCAGCTGGGAGTTTGATTCTACTGACATAATACAACCATGACAATAAAATGGGTACCACTGTGGCCAACAGAAAAATACTCGTGTATTTTTCAAGGAATTTGTTTCATCTAGGAAGAAATGCTGTTTAATTACCAGTGGTATATCTGAGAGTCTCTTACTAGAACTAATCCTAAAGAATTTGCCTCACATTGCTTTCTACATAACTAATTTTAAAGTATACGAACAAAAAAGTCAGAAAGCCAGTGAAGCGGAAAATGTAACTTTACAAATCCTTGAAAAGAAAGGAAGACTAGGTAACTTTGTTTTTCACTCTTACTTCTTGGAGAAAGTCTCACTACCTCATTTATCTTATCTAAAGCACCTGATAAAGCATGCTTCTCCTGATTACCATGGTTTTATATATATATATATAGTAAGATTATGAAATTTTTCTTTGATGTTTATTCATTGTGAATATTACCTGCCAAAAGTTTGTGGAACAAATGGAATACAGGTACAGTAATTATTTTGTTGGCTGTCTCTGCACCTGAGGAAGTACTTCCTATTTTATCAGGCATTGTCCTTCCCCTCCTGGATGGTGGGCGAGGTGGTGTAGCTTGTACAGCACGTTTAGATTGGGATTTCAGTCCTAAAAGAAAATAATCCATTAAAATTCTATGTGCCAACACACTAACATAAAATAAGTGTTTTTCTAAAATATTTTAATAAAGTACACATTTTTCACTAATGTCAAATTACAGAAATGTTTCCTCTAATCCAGTATCTAATTTTCCAATTGCATATGCACTCCATGACACATGCTAAATAACTTTGGTTCTATATCCACCTGTTTTCCAAGAAAGTAAAAAATGTTGCTAGCTGCTATAATCTGTAAGATTATAAATCCCATCTAGGTGGTTCGTGCAAATAAGTATAATAAATCCTGTGTTAATTTTTCTCTGAGACAGTTTAGATTCATCCATAAAGAGGTCTCCAAACTGAAAAGTAATCTGTGTGGAGACTGTTCATTTGAGCTAAAATTATTTCACTTATGTTTAAACAAATAACTAAAATTATCGGTTATCCTTGCTCCTTTTTCTACATCTTCGACCTAATACTAAAAACTTATTTTTCATCAATTTGATATGAATATGTAGGTGAAAACTAGTAAATACTTTTTAATTTTTTTCTCCCTTTCCTTTTAAAACAAGGAGGTTACCAAAAAACTCCTAAACGCTCAGCAGACCGGTAAGGCAAAAGTACATGAAGAAGAGGTTGGGGATTTAGTTCAGTGGTAGAGCACTGGCCTAGCAAGTGCAAGGCCCTGAGTCTCAGTCCCAGCACTGCCCTCAAATTTTTTTAGAAGAGGCTGGGGATTTAGTTCAGTGGTAGAGCACTGGCCTAGCAAGTGCAAGGCCCTGAGTCTCAGTCCCAGCACTGCCCTCAAATTTTTTTATTTATTTATTTTTGCCCAAAATTTTTTTAGAAAGCACATTACCAAGCTGAAATTGGGCATCTAAACTATTCATATACAAGCTTACTGTGTTCGTATTTGATGAAATACAGTATGCTTTGGGCATAATGTAAGTTTAATAATTCCACTGCCAAATTATAATAGGCTTCTGGGGCAATATTTTTCTATCTAGCACATTTTACACAAAGTTACTATAAATTATTTTATTTTATAGTAATTCAAACAAAGTAAGAATTATAAAAAATACTAAGCATACCAGAGGCAACAACAACACTGTAATTGTCCTGAAATCCATTTTCTGCCTTAACTTTTTCTTTTTCTTCATGATTTTTCTTTTCTTTGTCATCTTTTTGTTCACTAATTAATTTAGCTGTGATACTTGGAGTATCTGTTTTTAAAAAAAGAAAGTACATAAAATATATTGTTTTTCCAAAACATTAACAAGGGAAGCAATAAGTATTTCAAAAGATTTTACAGGCTATTACCCCTAACACTGAGGTAAAGTAATTTAAAAGAAATGTTGGTAAGTCAAAGCATACTGCTCAATATTTGGTAATTTAAAAAAAAAAAAAAAAAGAGTGCTCGCTTTGGCAGCACATATACTAAAAAAAAAAAACCAAAAAAAACTCTGCAATGAACTTAAGCAAGGATATTCAAGTTCCACACTAGAAAATATTAACATATTGTAACAATACCAGCTCTAGAGGCATTGAAAAACAATGAGCATGAAAACTTGTTTTATGTATTAAGTAGAGTTCAATGTGCTTTACACCTACACCTAATATGATTATTCGGACATGGACATCAGGAAAGAACACTAATTTCAAAATCAACAACGCGCCTGAGGAAGATACTGATACAACCTGTGAAAGGCAAATATGGACTCAAGCTCAGGATTCACTCTAAAGCATTACAACAGATTACTACTTATACTACAAATAGGAGTGTAAAGGAACAAACTGCGATAACAGATTTTCTACTTTATCATTTTTAAAAATAAGGACCTTTAGATAACAAAATAATACTTTACTCTTTTAAAAATGAATACTAAGAGTTTTCATAGACAGGTATAACTCTCCATTATTTCTTTCATTACACTGGCATATAAAATGCTATCAAAAAGTCATAAAATAAATGAGTGTGGATAGGCATGGTAGCACATGGCTATAATCCTAGCCCTCGGGAAACTGAGGCAAGAGGATTGGTGCAAATTCAAGGGCAGCTTGGGCTACATAGTGATTTCAAGTCCAAACTGAACTGCATAACAAAACCATAAAAATAAAGGGAGTAAGGGAGGTAATGATGTGATTTAACCATTAAGAAATCCAGGCTGGGCATGGTGGCACAGGTCTGTAACCCTAGCACTTGGGAGGCTGAAGAGGGAGACTGCTCAGAGTTCAAGGCCAACATAGATTACACAGCTAACCCCTGACTCAAAAAACAAAACAAAACAAAACAAATGTGTGTATATACAACAAAAGGATGAAATGTTTTGATATTAGTAATTTTTTTCATTATGTGGATATGAGTGATAGTCTTTCTACTTCTCTATAGTTACGATCCAAAATTTTCTGTTAAAAAGGTTGAGATAAGTATCTTTTTATGATTTCCTATTTTATAATTTTCTTTAAAATCTGAAAATAATTGCCTTTAGTTTCATTTTTATGAAATTAAAAAAATTCTGTAAATATTACACATGAATAATGGAACAGTATTATTTTACATTACAACCAAGAAACCACAACTGGCAAAAATATAAACATAAGCTGGAGTAAAACATTTAACTCATAAAAATTCACAAAATCAATTCATTCAATACCCAGCAAAAAACATAAAAAGAGCATTAAATGATAAGGATTTACATAGCATAATCAGAAGTTTGACTGATTTCCATTTGGCCACTCTAGCTTTTCAAAAATAAAATCTAAAACCCAAGTGGCATTTGAATACCAAATGATACGACTAAGAAAACTTCTCTTAGCTTTCTGTTTGAAATTGTTCTGGTTTAAAATTCCACTTGGTGGCCAAGATGGAATGATAATAACTCTATTCTCTAACTTTAAATGACTAATAACCAGGAAACTGTATTAAGTAACACTTGAACACCTGGCAAGAGACAGGGCAGGACGGCAGTGGCTGAGTGTGCAAATGAGGTAACTCCTCCCACTTCTGTCTGGAGTTTTCCAGGCAACAGTCCAACAATACCCAGGTACTGGGACTACAGGAAGACAAAGGCGATTGCAATTCATAGAGCACAAGTCAAGGGAAAAGTGAGTTGCACACAGTGCCTCAGAGATCTACAGAAGATCTTCAAGTCTTTAGTGTCTACTAATAAGCTTGGACATGTGGGGAAATGAATAAAGGTCAGTGAATTACAACCCAAAAGGAGCAATGGAAATAAGAGTCAGAACACTTTGTACTGCCGAAGACCAGTGAATTCCTAATTAAGTATTAAGAAGGGAATGGATGCAGGAGTATGGTCAAGGAGGGCCAAGACTGGCATTTTCTGTTTCTAGTCTAACAGAGTACCCAAGTTAAATTAAAAATTCAGTTCCTTAATCATTTTTTAAAATTTCTTTTTTTGGAGGGGTTGGGGAGCAGTGCAGGGGATCAAACTCAGGGCCTTGTGCCTGCTAGGCAAATGTTCTACCAAGGAGCTAAGTCCCCAACACCTGCTGCCCTGCCCCTTGTTTGAGACAGGGTCTCACTTTGTAGTTCAGGGCCCTGAGCTCACTATACAGCCCAGGCTGACCTCAAACTCTCAGCAATTCTCCTGCCTCCTGCCTCTGCCTCCCGAGTGCTGGGATTACAGGTGTGCACCACTATGCCTAGCTCATTTCTTAAAATTTAATTCTGACATAGATTCTCATTTAAAATTCTAAAAGTGGGGAGAGCAGAAGTGACCAGAGGGAGGACAGAATGTTAAAACTAAAAGACAGGTGTATTCAGTGACCAATTAATGAGAGATACTTTAAAAACAACAAGACAGCATGAAGAATGAATCCAACATCTTCTAGATGATGGAAAGACTAACCTAATACTAATTGGAATTAGTGAAAAACCAAAAGACAGCAAAATGGCATTTAAAAAAAAAACCTGTATACTGAAACAACAATAGAAAATGTTCCAAATAAGGGGAAAAGAATTTAATATAAAGTTATCTGAGGCATATAGAACCTCTAGTAACCAGCATCAGAAAAGAACCTCTATACCACACATCACAGTCAAAATCCCAGAAGTCCAACACAAGAAAATAATCTTAAAAGCAGTTCAAGAGAGCAGTGACTCACTTACAAGGTAAAACCCATTAGAATTACAGCAGACTTCTCCACACAAAACTCAAAGGTCAGATGACCTTGGAAGTGAAGCATTTTAATCCTTAAAAGAAAACCATTTGCTAAATCAAGCTGATATATCCTGCAAAACTATCTTTCACAACTGATGGAAAAATGAGACATTTTCCTGATAAAGAGCACCTTAAAAAATTCACAACCACCTAATCCGCACTCCAAAAGATTCTTACAAGATGCACTACAAAGAGACAATGAAGTTAACAACAAAAGGTCTAATTCAATGAATAAACCAGATAGATGAGTAGTTAAGTGGAAGAGAAAGACAGGGAATCAGCAACAGAAAAATAAGGCAATGACAGGAATGTCCACATCTACTTGAAATAACTCTCAATGTGAATGGTTTTAATTCCCTAATCCAAAGACACACCTTGGCAGAACAGATTAAGAAACAAAATCCAGTGGTATTCTATACATGAGAAACACAATCAACTCAAAAAGAAATTCACAGAGTAATAGAAATCAAAGAATGGAAAACAATATTCCATGCAACAGGAACAAAAAAGGCAGGTACAATTATCCTATATTCAGACAAAGTGGACTTCAAGGATAATGGATCAAAAGACGCAGAGACCCAGGCATGGTGGCACGTGCCTGTAATCCCAGCACTCAAGAGGCTGAGGCAGGAGGACTGCCCCAAATTCTGGGCTATGCTGTGAATTCAAGCCCACCCTGAATTACACAGTAAGACCCTGTCTCAAAGAAAAAAAAAAGTCAGAGAAGGTTACTACATATTGGTTCAGGGAACAATCCAAAAGGAAGAGCTAACAATTGTTAACATATATGGACACATCCAACTTCATAAAACAATACTGGACATAAAGGATCAGATAAACATAGTGGGGGACCTCAGGCCCTCATTATCACAAACAGATCAACTAGGCCAAAAAACAAAAACAAAACAAAAACAAAACCCCCCCAAAATTTCAGAGCTCAACAAAACCTCTGAACAAACACACTTAATAGGTTATCTATAGCGATCCCACCCAACAACAGAATATACATTCTTCTCATCAGCACATGGAACTTTATCCAAAATTGATCACATACTATCCAATAAAGAAAGCTTAAGTAAATGTGAAAGAACTTAAGCTTAAGTAAATGTGAAAGTAAATGTGAAAGAACTGATAAAATACCATGCATATTAGCAGATCATAGTGCAATGTAACTAGTAACCAATGATAGAAGAAAACACAAAAACTATACAAATGTATGGAAACTCAACAATACACTCTTAAATAAACAATGGGTTACAGAAGAAATCAAGGAAGAAATAAGACAGTTCCAGAAAAAAATGATAATGTCAGTATAACATATCAGAATTTATGGGACACAATGACAGCAGTAAAAGTAAAGTTTATAGCTGTGAATGCACAGATCACCAAAACAGAACAAGCCCAAATAAATAACCTAATGATCCATCTCAAGGTCTTTCCAAGAAAAACAACAACAATTCAAATCCAAAGCTCGTCCAAGAAAGGAAATTATAAACATCAGAGGGGAAATCAGTAAGATTGAGACCAAAACAAAAAACAAAAAAGGGGCTGGGGATTTAGCTCAGTGGTTAGAGCACTTGCCTTGCAAGCACAAGGCCCAGTTCAATCTTCGGCACCCCCCAAAAAAACAAGGAATCAATGAACTGAAGAGCTGGTTCTCTAAAAGAAAAAACAAAATAGACAAAACTTTAGCTAATATAATCCCCCCCAAAAAAGGAGAGAAAAGACCCAAATCAACGCAATTAACAAATAAAAAGATGAAATGACAATAGACATGGACAAACTAAAAAACATTATTAACAACTACTTCAAAAACCTGTATGCCAATACATGGGGTAATTCAGAAAAAAAAATAGATTCCTAGATACAAATGAATTAACAAAATTGAACCAAGAAGAGTTAAAATGCTGAATAATCTAACAAGAAGCAATGAAACTGAAGCAGTAATAAAAAACCTATCAAAAAAAACCCCCAAAAACCTATCAACTAAGGCATATGTCTGGATGGATTCACTACCAAATTCTACAAGAACTTCAGGGAAGATTTAACACCAATAATCCTCAAACTCTTTAACGAAATTAAAAGGGAAGGAGTACAAAGTCATTCCTGGATGCTACCATTACCCTGATTCCAAAACCATACAAGGATCCAACTGAAAAACAGAACTATATACTGTGAATCTCTTCAATGAATAGAGATATAAAATTCTCAAGATGCTGGCAAACAGAATGTACCAAATCATTGAAAAGAACATACACCATGACAAATTAGGCTTCGTCTCAAGGATGCAAGCATAGTTCAACATATGCAAATCAATACATCACATAAATGGACAAAAAAACATATGATCATCTCAACAGATGCAGAAAAAGCCTTTGACAAAATCCAACATCCTTTCACCAAAAAAAACACTGAAGAGGCCAGTGATAGAAGGTGCGCTGGTCATGGGGAGAACACACATCGGGAGATGGAGCCCCAGGAGAGCACCCCGAAGTCTGCAGGGGAGTCGCCCACGGATCCTGTGCCTTTGAAGGCAGAGGAGGAGTCTGAACACCTAAGTGACTGGGGCACCCAGCCAGGGCAAGTCCTGGAGCTGTCCTCCCTTCCATGGAAACTCAAGGGGAGCCAGAGCCAAGCAGAAAGTCCTGTCCTGGACTTTGCTTGTTTTACAAATAATTGTCTGCATTCCTTTTCTTGGTGGGCTCTTTTATCAAAAGTACAAGGCATTCAGGCTGTAGAAAACTGTGCATTTCAATGTGCATTCCAAATGCTAGTTATTAGGCCTTGCCTAACATACAGAAAAACTGAGTTTATAGGCCGAAAATGTCAAAGAAGTTTCTTCATTTTCAGATGATTCCTTGGTTCTACTTCCAGGATCCTTACGTACTATGCTTTCCAGACAACGTCCCTCACAGATGCCACAGTTATCTCCTTTAGCTGCCCATTGCTTACATCTCTGTTGGCTTGGACATTTCTCAAGGAAAAGTATAGCCCTTGGAATACTTTCTTCACTTTGTTCACAATCACTGGAGTGATGCTTATCTGAGACTATCACTTTTGTTCGGTTCCAACACTTTGGGGATAAAAGGAAGCTATTGCAGTTACTGGACATGCATGACTCTAACATTTTTAATAAAAATGGGAAAACTCTGTAGACTACTTTCTGAACACTTGGTATTGTGTCATACTTGGCCTCACTGAGAGCAGCACTGTCCTCTTTATGATTAAGAGAAACAGTGTACCTTATCATTCACAATAGCACTAAGAAAAATTAAATATTTCGAAATTAATCTAACCAAGGAAGTGGAAGATCTCTACAATTATAGTATCCTGAAAAAGAAAACCAAAGAGGACATCAGAAACTAAAAAGATATTCCGTATTTCTGGATAGGCAGAAGCAATATAGTCAAAATGGCCATACTTTCAAAATTAATATATAGGTATAATGTAATCCTAATCAAAATACCAACATGGAACAGATCTACAGAAAAGAATCCTAAAATTCATATGGAAACAGAAGAGACCCAGAATAGCAAAAGCAACCTTGAATAACAAGAGCAAAGTAGGAAGCATCACAATCTTGGATTTAAAGTTACATTACAAAGTTCCAGTGACCAAAACAGCATTGCACTGCACAAAAACAGGTAAGAAGATCAACAGAGTAAAAGACAAAGAAACAACCCCAAGCACATTCAACTATTTGGTCTTACCCAAGGGGCTAAAAACATATACTGGTGGACATTTAATAAATGTTGCAGGGAAAACTTGCCTATCCATATACAGAAGATTGAATCTAGACATATAAGTATCTTTTGCCATATACTAAACTGAAATCAAAATGGATCAAAGAACTAAATAATAGAAAAGAAACATTTAACAAAGAAAAGAATTGATAAATCTCTTGAAAGTATAGGTGTAGCCAAGGACTTTCTGAACAGGAAACAGTACTGAGAATCAACAGGATCACATCAAATTTAAAAAGCTGCCTGGCCTGGTGGCACATACATGCAATCCCAGCTCTTGGGAGACTGAGGCAGGAAGATTGCAAGCTCAAGGCCAGCCTTGGCTACACCAAGAGTTCAAGGCCAGCCTGAACTACTTAGAGAGACCCTGTCTAAAAATAAATAAATAAAAAGAAAAATATAAAAAGGCTTCTGCTCAGCCAAAGAAATAACCAATAGAATGAAAAGAAAACCTGCAAAATGGGAAAAAACTTTTGCTAGCTCTTTCTCAGAGAGAACTAATGTCTACAACATATAAAAAGCAAAAAAAAAAAAAAAAAAAATTAGAATGACCAAAATAAAAGACCCAATCAAGAACCAGAAAAGTGAAATGGACAGACAACTTCAGTGAAGTACAAAGTGCCAATAAATACATGAAGAAATGTTCAACATGACCGGCCATTAGAGAAATACAGAATAAAACAACCCTGAGATTTCACCTTACCGTGTTTCGAATGGCCATCATTAAGAAATCAAATAATAACAAAAGCTGCCAAGGCTACAGGGGAAAAGGAATGCTTCTAACCACATGTAGTACAACCACCATGGAAATCACTACAGAGATTCCTCAAGAAACTGGAAGTAGATATTCTATACAACCCAGCTGTTCTCCTTCTAGGTACCTTACCAAAAGAGTTAAAGACATCATATTACAGTGATATATGGATACCCATGTTTATCACAGCACAATTTATAATAGTTAAATCTTGGAAGCAGCCTATATGTCCACCAACAGATGAATGAAGAAAGAAAATGTGGCATTTATGCACAACAGAGTACTACTCTGCCATAAAGATAAACTTGAATAATTTTTCGGAAAAGGTACACATTTTGAGACCACAATGTTAAATGACATAGATCAGACAAATAAGCTTAAAACATCACATGATTTCTCTTATGAGAAACCCAAATTATTAAAAAAACAAAGAGTAAAATAAAATACAGATAATAGAGCTGGGGATTTAGGTCAAGTGTTAGAGTGCTTGCCTAGCAAGCACAAGGCCTGAATGGGATCCCCAGCACAAAACAAAACAAAACAAAACAACCCCACAGATAATAGGAAATAAGGAGATAAGTATTTCTCAATGGGAAGTGGATCAAGAGATGGAGAGAGGTTGGAGGAAGTGAAGGGAAAGTAGATAGAAAGAGGAATTACAATGTGTTATGAGAGCTGGGCACGGTGGCACACGCCTATAATCCCAGCACTTGGGAGGCTGAGGCAGGAGGATCGCCTTGACTTCAAAGCCGGTCTGGGCTACAACATAGTGAGTTCAAGGCCAGCCTGAACTACACAGCGAGCCCCTGTCTCAAAAAAGAAAGAAAAGAGGGTTGGGGATTTAGCTGAGTGGTAGAGCACTTGCCTAGCAAGTGCAAGGCCCTGAGTTCAATCCCCAGCACCCCTTCCCCCCTTGCAAAAACAAAAACAAAAACAAAAACAAAAACAAAAAAAACCTCCAAAAAAAGAAAGAAAAAAAAAAGTGGTATGTATGTGTATTAACTCTATACAAGGAATGTAAACATTATGTACTTCAAACAGGAAAGAGGAATTAAGATGTGTTAGGTACATGTACCAACTCCACACAAGGAATGTAAACATTATGTACTGCAAACATGTGGTAATAAAAAAAATGAGTAATTTTTTAAAAGAAGGCTGAGGTAAGGGGATAGCAAGTTTGAGGCCAGCCTGGACTACATACTAACACCCTGTCTCAAAATGAAACAGAAAGAATCCAAAAGAATCCTATCACCCAATCAAACACCCTGCAATTTATCTACTATAAAACGACCAAGTGGTTTAACATGAAAAAATTCCATCGACAGCTTCCACTAGCCTGTCTGCAAATCTAGCTGTCCATTTTGTTATTATCCACATAACATACATCATACCTAAAAGAACTATTAGGACTTGAATGTATGACATATTTTGCCCACTTGACTGGCTTCTTTTCATGCTTGAAAGTAATCAAGATGTTTTGACCTTTTCTAGTCAATGAACACTGAGTGACTAGAAGCAGTAAGATAAGGTTATAAAATTAATGAAATTCCACATACACCTAAAATTAACAAAAAAATTCTTATTTAAATCTGACTTGCCTGACACTCTGTCAAGAACATCCGATAAAGTTGTTGAGACTGGCAAATGAAGAGTACGAAACTTGTGTCCTGCTCCATACATAGGGTGTTGGATGACATGGCTAGTTGCATTAATTCTACCTTTGTACAGCTGGAAAAAAATTCAAAAATTAAAGAAATGAAGAAGTCAACCTTTTAGAACATGCATCATTATGAAATAAATTCAACAGCACGTAAAGAATATTTAATAAAGCACAAATATAGTGTTTGTTGTTTAAATGTGGTACATTTGCCATATGATTTATTGGTAAACTTTTGCATTCACAGTATTTTATGTAACAATGTATCGTTTTTCCTACCAACAAATCATACTATATAATATATGGCACAATTATGTTAATCTAGGGAAAGTATGATAATGGAATATCCTAGAGACTTTTAAATCATGTCATTAAATATAAAGTTTGTACTCGTTTCAGTTTGCTAAATTAGATGAAAACATAGTTACACACAGACACTCATTAAAATCTAACTGTCAAATACTCACTGGGCAGGGAGACTGAAGAAACATTGTTACTTTCTCATCTTCCAGCATCAACTGTAAAAATAGTCTTCGTATAAATCCTGAAATGTTCCCAGATGTTGGAAGGTTCACTCTTTGAGGAGATGTCTGAAATAATTCACAGAGAACCTAGCAAGGCAAAAGATTTTAAAAGTTTAATGCAAAATTTGCAGCTTTTTTATTTTGAAGAATAAACAAGAAATTAAGAATGAGGACTAACAAGTATATTTTAACACATCGAAGCACCAAGAAGAAATTTTATCTTAAATTATGAATAAAGCAGATAAAAAGTTAAAAGTATAAAAAACATTCATGTGGATAAGAGAAATCACTACTGAAGCATCGCACATAAGACACACCTAGCATAACCAATTTATTTTTGCCTTTGGTCAATAATAATATGGTTACAGTACAATAACAATTATTTCTTAAAATATATTAATATATAAAACAAAGAATTAGTAACATATAGATTATAATTTGAGATAAAGTGATGAGACAGAAACAATCCAGACTACTCATTCACGCGAGTCAAATTTTCAAAGTATTCATACTCTGCCCTTGGTTAAAGTTGGTAAATTAAGCATTCACTTTCAATTAGTCACATTAAAAGCAGAGTGGTATTTTCTCTCTAATTAACTATTATTAGTTAATAATAGGGAAGTAGCGTATCTTGCTTTTCTTCTTAATAAAGTTAAATTATTCAAACATTTATAAAGAATTTTATTGTTATACTTCTTGACACTAATAAAATTTGATATGAGCAAGAGTTATTAAATGTGTGGGGGAAAAAAGATGTTGACTGCTATTTATGAGCATTGCCTCTGTCTCGGAGAGACTCTATGCTAGGTACTCTACATCCATTGACAATACTTAATCCTGTTCAAAAAAAATCTGTTCAAGCAGGCATTACTAGCTTCATTTTATTCGCTAAACATGTCCAAGGTGAGAAGAGGCAGAAAACTGCAAAATTTTGCATAAAGCAACTGGAACTACTGTTAATTTTTTTGGGGGGAGGGACGGATGGGACAGGGTGTTGTTATGTACTTCAGGCTCTCCTTGAACTCACTATGTAGCCCAGGCTGGCCTCGAACTTGCAGCACTCCTCCTGCCTCAGCATCCCGAGTTTTGGGATTACAGGCATGTGCCACCACACCTGGCAAATAATTCTACCTTCCTGGATTTTTGGTCAAACAAGCTTAATACAATAAATCATACTGTTACGAGATTTACTCAGTCTCCTATCTAAAATCTACTCTAATGTCTGTGTAATGAGAAGCAAATCAATGGTGGTATCACTGAAGCTACACCAAAAATCAAGGCCTAAATGAAGATTACACACACAATGGCCACTGTTTATCTGTCAATTCTGGTCTAGAAGCAAAAATATTGTTCTTTTGGGCTTGTGCTTTTCAACTGGGGGAGTTTGGGAGAGATGTATAGTTACATTCCCTAAGAATTTCACAATCATCTCTCATCATGAGGAATAAATGATTTACGAGACCATATATTTTGACAAGAGGATATATTTGTAGCATAATTACAGTTTAAATGCAGTTCCTGAAATGCACTTATCCCCAAACTTTACCATAACCTTGCCTTAATATGTGGCCCTCATTTAACTAATTCCACCAGGACTATGCAATACTTTATTAAAATTTTAAGAGAACTAAAACCACAGCTAGTCTTTCTTCTCTTACCTGTGCCATCAACTTTTGATTATTAGGATGGCATGAAATGCACTGCAAAAAGAATGCAACTGTTGCATTCTCAATTGCTGTGCGCTGTTGAGTTGTCAATCCTGTTGTAGCAGCTGAAGAAAGAGATGCTGATCTTGCATTTGTCTGTTGTGCACTTAAATTATGTCCTCCGGAAGTTGACCCAGAATGACACAATAAAAACAGAAGTGCTGTCCATAGTGGATTGACTTCAGAACCTCCAAGCCAGTCTTTCATAATATGGCTATTGCCAACTTCTGTCAAAAACCTAAGAATAGGAGCAACCAGGTCCGCTGTGATAGGCATCTTATTACAATGCTGTGGAACATGATGCCGCCTGAGTTTATCTTGGAAAATATCTATTGACTGAGCAATACTTTCTGAGTAGGAAATGTGGCTGAAGCAAAAACTAGCCAGACTCCTCACAAGAAGAGAAGGCAAACCAGAGTCTAGTAACTGTTTGATAGCTTCTGGAGACTGAGAAGAGGAAGCAAGGGTTGCTAGATGAGATTCAGTTAGTGTTAGAGGTGCTTGTGCATTTTTAGAGTCATCTGTTAAAGATGAAGTAAGATCCTGCTTTTTGCTGTCATCTGTCATGGACAGTCTGTGGTGACACTGCACTGGAGGAGGAGTAATTCCCATCCAGCCCATGAGCAAGGAAAAATAATTTGGATGTATGTGACACATTGAACAAAGTAGACTGTCAACAGCTTTCTTCAAAACCATGTTGCAGGGAAGAGACATGGACCAATTGAAAAGTAACCTAGGGAAAGAAAACATACCACATTAATCATATATTGTAATAAGAAAGAATTGATCATTTCAAATATTTCTATTAGAGATCAAATATAACCCGACAAAAATAAAGTTTCTTACATTAAATAATGTGACACTGTAGTGTCAAGGTTTATGACATACACATTATTTAAGAATTTAGGCAGGTATTAGGTTAGACTTCTAAATTCGGAATATCAACATATTAAAATGATTCTATCATTACCATATAGCCTCAAAAGAGAAGTAACAAAAAAACTATAGCAAAGAAATGTCAGGTTAAATGCATCATGAGGTAACAGAAGTTCTTGTGTGCAAAATGAAAACTATTGGCAAGGCCCATTAATTAGGTCATGGATTATGCCAAATGGTAGGGCCAAATATGAAGATATGAAGAGAACAAAAAGTCTGCCTTCTGCTAAGTCATGCAACTATTCATAAATCAATGTATTGCTACTGTTAGCAAGTAGTAAGTTTATCAAAGTCAAGTATAGTGCAAGAGTGTAAACAAAAACTATCTGTTGAAAGGACTATATAGAAAGTAGCCTGTCAAAATTCCCAACTATGCTTTTCCTCCAAAGTTGTACATTAAAGATAAAACAACCTAATGGGCAAATTTGCAAATGAGAATAAACATAACACAAGGGAGGGGAACTAAAATAAACTAAGATGCATGTTATGTACACGCATTAAAAAAACAATAATAATACTCTTAAATTTTTAAAAGAGAATAAACATAATGCACGTCAGGAACACCTACACGAAGAATTTTGATTTCAGGTAAGAGAAGGAGATGGTGTTGCTAATATATTTTCTTAAAATATGAAGATAAGATGGGAGTGGAGCTCAGTGGTGGGATGCTTGCATAGTGTGCATGAGGCCCTGCTGGGTTGGCACCAAGCGTGGCAGAAAAAAACAAAAAACAAGAGGTATGATACTTCATTTTAAACTGGCTATATTTCCTCTTTTCAAAATATTTTAATCCAAGTAGACAATTAAATTACTTATAATCAAGGGAAAACCCAACGTGATCCGGTACTGTGAGGGAAAAAGGGTTTTGCAATCATACTTACTCAAAGAGCTCTTGATCCAACAGTGCTGGTAAATCATACTCTACAAGCAGTTCATAACTATGCCAAAGAATTGCTGCTACACAGTGCAAATGAGAAGGTGACGGCATGAGAAGACCATACTCTATTGTTGAAGAGCTAGGGCACATGTAGTTTATCCTGCCACTTCTTTTCATAGCGGCCACTCTTGCAGAATCACTGACCCATTTTAACAAGGCCTGAATTCTTAAAAGAAGAAACTGAATTCTAATAATCAATAATGACATCCTGACATTTGATTTTCACATGTAAAAAAAATTTGTGAGTAATATACTAATTATTTTTTATCATTTCGATCTAAAATAGGAGAGGAAAGGAAATTTATAAGCAATAAGAACAAAGCAGTTCCAGTTTTTCATTAAACTTAAACTTAATAGTTTTGAAAGGTAAGTTTTGAGAAAACTACTATGGCTCAGTAAATAAGTGATGATTATGTCTTAGTTTATTTATGTTATATATAAATGTCTAGAGTTACAGGGTACACATGTGAAACTCTCTCCCATAAATTTTCTCTCATCTTACAACAAATCTACAATACCCAGTGATCTGGGTCTAATTCTTCATTATACAAAATCGCATGAAATACATTATGTTTCACATCCCAGAACCTCAAGCATTCAATACTAGTAGCAATCGTTCACCCTTACTGTACCCTCCAAACATATACTTTTTCAAGTGTTATGCTAATCCTATTTCCTTGGAGCTGAGACCAGTAAAATACACTCAATTTGTTCAATTTGGAATCACTACCTGAAAGCAAAAGGCTTTAGAAGGAAATAATGCTTTAGAGTTTACATAAAAAACAAAGACTAAAAGGGAAAATATGGAAAATGATGAATGAACCTGCTGTAAATAGGGAGGGAGGGTGCAGAGGGGAGGGGGGGAGAGGGGGGAGAACCAAGATACATCATGTATAGGTACAGAATTAATGTAATGAATGTGACCATTGTATGTAGAATGTACCAATACATGTTCTTGGTTTAAAATAAAATAAAATAAAAGTTCTTGTCAAGTTCTTAAAATACTACATCTATATTTAGTTTCTTTTCAAATTTACAGACCACATGCTTTGCTACTTCAGATTAAAAGAAATAAGGGTTATGGCACATAACACCTCTCCCCTGCCTCGTTAAAAGAAATAAGGGTAGATGGCATGTAACACCACTCTCTCAACTTTACACAAAGGTAAATAAAAATAATTCAGAGAAAGCAGGACAATGAGGCAATTAGGGAAAAATATTTTATTCACCCTAGGGAATTCAACAATCTTGTCGTTAGTGTCAGTTCTAAAGGATAAGCATTCATATTTTGAAAAGTATTATGCAGAGACTATACAGTAACTTTAATATTCTTATAATAAAAAGCAATCAAAATATTTAAAAATTCATTCTCAGAGACTGTAAGCAAGCTATGATTACTTGATTTTAATTCGAATTTGTCATAAATTGTTTTTTACCTGCTCAAATGCTATTCTAATTTCTTTCTACACGGAACACAGTCATTGAATAGTTTTATGCACTAGAAAAGCTAGCCTGTAAGTCTGAAGATACTATGATAAAAAATTACTGTTCAAAATAACAAATGAAACTTTTAATCAAGAGAAGACATAATTAGTCAAATATAAGTGAAAGATATCATACTATTTATGAGTAAATAGTATTTCCCAGCATGTCTTTACTGCCTGGTACTTCATTCCGTACACCAAAATCTAACTCCTCCTTTTTGAGTGACAATGCTTTGCTAACCCAATCCTGAGGGCACAAAGCAGGACTCAATTGTTTCTCCCAAAAAAAAAAAAAATAAAAAAAAAATAAAAATAAAAAAAAAAATAAAAAAATTGTTTCTCCAGTATCTAGTATCATGGCAGGCCATGGCAGTTATTAATACAGTGGTACTTCAGTTCAGGAACTTAATTCTTTCCACAATTTTGGTCGCAAACTGAATCGGACAAGAACCAAATCAAATTTCCCCGTAAGGTCAACAGTGAACCTAACCACTGAACTTGGTTCGGACCTCAACCAATTTGGTTTGCAACTAGAATCATGGAAAGAATTAAGTCCATGAATCAAGGCACTACTGTAATCATAAGATCAGAGTACCTACCCAAAAGTTAACAATTTTGTTAATAATTTATAAAATTAACAAAATAATTTTTCTTTTAAATATAAATTAATCTAAATATTAAGGATAATTCAGGTAATAATCTCTAGCATAGAAATTGTATTTCTTACAGTTTTACATTATAAATATGTCCTTCTAATATGGCTGACGTACATAAAATGGGAAATGCCAAATAGTTTCTCAAAACCCCACAACAAAAATATGTTTCAAAAATTCTTGGAATTATTATCAATTTGGAGATAGAAAACACTGAGGGAGAAATATATTAGGGCAACCCATCAAAATTACTGATGTGTAGAAATCACTAAAAACTTTAGTTGCAGTGTTCAGATATTAGTTATTTGGTACAGTATTGTTTCAACTTGTATGAAGCAGAAAAAAGACAGGGTAGAAAGTCTAATGAAAAGCTGTCGGTATTATAAATAGTAATAACAGAACATTATCATTATCAATAAAAACTAAGTACCTACTACAGACACATTGCTTTTATATTTGTTTACAATTTTTAAGTACTACCTAAAATAGCATTATTAGGACACCACTGCCTTACAAGGACCCTATCATAACAAGGCTGTAATAAAAACGATGTTTTGGCTGGGGATTTAGCTCAGAAATTAGAGTACTTGCCTTGCAGGCACAAGGCCCTGAGTTTGATCTCAGGCACCCAAAAAAAAAAAAAAAAAAAAAAGATGTTTTATACCAATTTTGTTCCTCAAAAGAAATGCTAACGATTCTATGTGAGTTCACATTTGTTCAAAATATGTCCAAATACATGTAAAAATAATGTTTAATATTCATGAAAATCTCTAAGAGTTGCACAGTGTAAAGTATATTGGTAGATATACAATATACAGCAGTGTCGTTTATGAGATCTTCTAAGGAGAAAGTATCATAAGTACCATTCACTGTGGCACGCTTGTGTGCATGTTTGTACTTAAATGAAAAACATATACCTGTCTTTTGTTCCAGGATCTTGAGTTGTACCAAGCTGGTAAAGAATATCTATTGTAGAGTCAGAAGAGAGTCCATTCAGTCTTCCAAAAAGTAAGGGGCTATTCAAATCTTCCAACAAAACAACAAAAAGACAGTTTTTTAAATAAGCAAATCTGAGGGTGGGGATTTACCTCAAGTGGTAGAGCACTTGCCTAGCAGACGCAAGGCTCTCAATTCGACTCCCCACATCCTCCTCCCAAAAAAAGAAATCTGAGTTGGGAAGATCAGCATAATTTTTTTTTAAACTCATTCATTAAAGTTAAGTTTTCTATAAACTTCAGCAAGAGAAAACAAACTTGAAACACAATTAAACTCTTGCATGCTTTGCTGCCTTCTGCCATGAACTGTTTCTTCCCTGCAATGCCTGTCTGCCATGCCACCCTGCCTTAGAGCCAGCCAATTATGAACTGAAACCTCCACAAACTGTGAGCTAAATAAACCTTTAAAGAAAAAAACCCCAAAATTAAACTATAACAAATTAATTTCAGAAAGAATTAATCACAAAGCCCACATAATAGTACTGTAATTACTTTACAGGCACATAAAAATTAAAATACCAAAAGTTGTCACCTGTAGGATCACTGCCAGATGCTGCACAATTTCTCAGAAGAATGTCTATAAGTTTCAGGCCAATTCTAGTGGACTGCAGTCCTATCTTTACAAGCACAACCTCGATGTTGGGTGAATGCATTCCACAGTACGGTGACATCAATAAGGCAGCACAAGTTTGCAGCAGATTAGCAGTAGGTGCAGCTGCACTTGCCATCATTCCTTCCAGATCACTTATGTGAGTAAGACAGTGATGTAACAATCGTAACCATCCAATACTGAAATATACAAGGCAAAATGACTTACACGGTAAATCAAATGAACTCAAATTATTTCAGGAGTAAAAACAAAACTTTTTAAAGATCAACATGTCTCATAAGCAACATGAATCTATCAAAATTTCTGAAAAGCTATAAAACCAATATGGAATTAAACACACAGTAAGTTTGCCCTATATTATTACAAATAAAAGCATGTTAAGTACTCAAACCATTCAGGAACTATGTGTTTACTAAAAAAGAAAATATATATATATATATTTATGTGTATATTAATATCTACTAATTAGGATCATAGATTTAAAGTCTTGGCACTTTGTGAATAAAAAGGAAATCCTTTTATCAAATCTTAAAACCTATCTATAAAAAGTTTAAACATCAAAATTTATCAGAAGAACACTGATAAAGTTTATATTCAGATTCTTATTTAACATTAATAACTGATATCTGGAGATTACCAAATAAGACCAGTTCTCGCTATGATCTTTGGGGGGGTGGTGGTTCAGATATATTCTTGTTTACAGGTTTTTGGAAATCCCTGTAACAGACAATAAAGAAACAAAAACAAACAAGCAAACAAACAAAAAACAACTGGAACCACACTATGGGTCAACTCAAAAGTTAAACACAAATAAACTTCAATTTGAGTAAGTTACAGGATTTTGCTTTCACAGTATCTCTATTCTAACTAACAAAATCATAATATAATAAAGACCTTTATGGAACAAAGAACTTCTCAAGATGTAAAAAAAGAAAGTACAGAATAAATAATGTATTTTTAAAAACCATGGAAAGTGTTTTTCAGAGTGAGAAATACAGCATACCTTGTTTTGGATACCTGATCTTCAGACGGAAGAAAGGGATTATTTACTGTAGCAGAAGAAGTGGTACCAAAAGCAGTGAGGCCCAGTAATTTAATCTGTGAAAGGCCTAATGTGCTGGCATCTCGTGGACGATGTAGTCTAAGGCAGACAGCAGAAGCTACCTCAGCTTTTACAAGCTGAATTTTTATATAAGTCAGACCACTTGTGACAACAGGAGTGGACAAAGGTAGCATATTTACCCCATCTGCACTTACTTCAACAGACACTGAGGATGGGCAAGCTGTAGGACAGAAAATTGAACAATCAAAATCTAAAAAGTGAACTTGACTTCAGTCTTAAAAAAAATACAGCAGCTTTCAGTTACATTCACTATGGGCTTATAAAAAGAAAACGTACAGACCAAATCATACTTTGTCATGACTTCCACCATAATTAGTTCTGAAGATATATTCCAACATAAAATATATGATCCACAATGTTAATTTTACAAGTACTTAAATATTCTAATATTCACCTAAAAAAAGAGTAACTGAAGATTGCAGTCCACATGCACTTCACAGTACAGGGGTGGGGGTGTGATCAACCAAATAATCAACTACTTCATTATTCCTACTTTACTCAAAATGTTATAAACAATGTGGGACTATCTTTAATTAAAGAACATGCTATAGTTTACAGTTTTAAAGTAATTTGTTCTTCTACAAACTCATAATATCATTACTACACCGTAATTTTTTTTTTTTTTTAATTTTTTGAGACAGGGTCTTGCTGTGTAGTCCAGGCTAGTCGTGAACTAACTGTGTAGCCCAGGCTGGCCTCAAACTCACAGCAATCCTCCTGGTCTCTGCTTCCCAAGTGCTGGGATTACAGGTGTGCCACCACACCTGGCTACTACAATGTTTTTAAACACTGAGTTTAAACTCAGAGATAAGTAAACTCACAGAAATTGCTTTCACCTCTATTCATCCGTTTCCCCTTCAAAACTGAAACACACATTCGCAAGATTTTTAAAAATTAATTCTTAAAGTTTATGGTGCCCCCATGAGGTAAGAAATGGCAGCTACCTTAGGAAAAGTCCTTCCCCGTGGAAAAAAAAGTCCATTTATTACATAAACACACCTCTTGACTAAAACAAACTTGACATTTAGTTTTAATTTTTAAATTTAATTTTCAAAACCTTTTAAGAAAAGTATTAATCACATTCTACATGCACAAAAAGAATGAAACAGATTAATCCAAATTCCCACAAGAATAAATCACACACCTTATGCTCAAGTGAGAGTTTGATTCTGGAACTATAGCCAGGTGTGGCAGCACACACCTGTAATCTCAGCACTTGAGAGACTGAGGCAGGAGGGCTGCTGTAAGCTTGAGGCCAGCCTGGACTACAGCATGAGTTCAAGGCCAGCCTGAACTACATAGTGAGACTCTGTCTCAAAAACTCAAAAATAAACAGATAAATTAAACCTATGTTATCTCCACTGGAGTACAATACATGTTTAATTTCTGGTCTAACTGAACAGTTAAAACAAACTCTCTCATTAAACACACAGACCCACCCTATTTCCAATTAAAAGTAATCTTTCTCATTTTAGAATTTTCCTTAACTCATATTGCCTGACATATGACTTTTAAAACTTATTTTTGAACTGCTAAAATACTATATATGTCTAATCTCCTTCAAAGTGTATATGTTTTGCTCTAACTAGTAAGAATTCCACAACTAATAAATTAATCTGGCAAATAAAAATTTATTCTTCTGCTGGGGATTTAGCTCAGTGGTTAGAGTGCTTGCCTTGCAAGCACAAGGCCCTGAGTTCAATCCCCAGCACCAAAAAAAAACAAAAAACAAAAAAAATTCTTCCAAATATGACAAGAATCTACAAAAATTTCCCATAGCTCTTCATCCTATTAACGTTTGACAGCAGTGAGAATTAATCGATAAACATAAATAAATGTGACAATTGCAACAATTCTACAAAATGTATAATGAAACTATTTGTAAACCATAAAAATGCAAAATAGCATTTTGCATTCTGTGAATACCTGATAATTTCTGCTCTACTTAGATTGTAACTTATTTTGTGAAAATTATTTTGATTAATTTACAAAGCAAGAAAACACATTCAATGATCAATCATCAAATGAATTATACAATACTAAGTATCAAAAAAAATTTTTTTTTTTGGTGCTGAGGATTGCACTCAGGGCCTTGCACTTGCGAGGCAAGCACTCTAACCACTGAGCTAAATCCCCAGCCCCTAAGTATCAAATATTATAAAATTTTGAATAAAGGCACTCTCAGGTGGGAGAGGGCATGATAGGGAGGGTAGAAAGGAGACAGATGGGCAGAAAAGAGATCAAAAATGATTGTATGTGGGACAGATAGATATATCCCCCAAAGTGAATGTAAATATCATGGATTACAAACATATACCAATTTTTCAAAATTTATTAAAACAAGGAAAGTGCTTGCTTCATGAAGCAGCACATATACTAAAACAAGGAAAAAATACATATGCAAGCCAGTAGTCCTCTGTTGGTGAGATACATAGCTCCTGGCTTCTAAATGATAGAATTAATGGCAGAATAATTTATTTTCATGAAATACTTCTTTCTTTCTGGAATAGGTACTAAGAGCCTATGCCATGCAGAGTCCCATGCTGACTATACAAGGACACAAAAGTGCAGAAGACTCATTTCTGATCCAAGGCATTTTCTGAGAAGAATACAGTACTATAAGCCTGTACAGAATGAAGTGGTGGGGGTTACATCTGTTTATTTCTTGCAGGTGTGCCACAGGTTAAACATATCTGTAATAAAAACTATTTAAAAAGATATTACAAAATTTGAAACCTCAAATATTAAAAATACTACTCTCAAAACATAAAAAATTGTGCTCACTTCAGCAGCACATATATTAAAATTGGAACAATACAGAGATGGTTAGCATGGCCCCTGCACAAGGATGACACACAAATTCGTGAAGCGTACAATATTAAAAAAATAAATAAAAAATTGCTTACAGAGGTAGTTATATTTCAATAGGAGTGAGGGACACATACACACACAAATCTCTGCTAACTTCCCATTATATGGTTAGTACTCAGGACCAAGCTAGAAAAACTAAGATTGGTAATTACACAGAGGTGTAGGTGAATGAACTCATTTTGGCATATTACAGTAGCTTAACAAATGTGGGAAAAAGGAAAAGCAAAATAACATAAAACTGGACTATATTTCTCTAGATTTCATCAACCATTCTCTTTGTGGGGAAAACCGTATCAACTCAGTTCATGGGAAATGCACCACTGCTTGCTACATATTTTTCTCATTTCCAAGTATTTCTAAATTATAGCTCATTATCATGATGCTTTATAAAATCTGACTCACTTGCAAGAGATGCAAGATGAGGTTGGATGTGAATCTCCTTGAGCAGCACGGCTGCAGGAAGGTGAATGGTAAGGTCGCACCAAGCCTCCTCAGGCAGAAAGATGTAGGACCACGCAGCAGAGCGGGCTCTTCGGTGGGGTGGTGTGGCCTGCAAAAGCACCTCTGCAGGCTGGGCAGTGGGACTACTAGATGTGATTGTTCCTATAGAAGGTATTTTAAATATAGTAAAAAGATGCAAAAACATCGCAATAAAGCATTAAGAACTATTCAACAGTAAAAACAGTGAAACCATGAACAAGACATTCAATTAACTAACAAGGAGAGAAGTTCAATATTCACATGACAAATGAAAATTACTGACAACAAATCTAGCACCATCATTTTCAAATGATTTAAGTAAAAACCTATAGCCAGGGGTTGGGGATTTAACTCAGTGGTAGAGTACTTGCCTAGTTAAGCACAAGGCCCTGAGTTCAATCCCCAGGACAAAAAAAAAAAAAACCCACAAAAAACAAAAACCAAAAACTATACGCAATACACTCTTTACCTTGAAAATGATTCGGAAATAGAAATAGCAAAATAAAAATGTGAGGGACAAGTCCTTTCAAACTGATTAGCATTTAAAGAGAAAAATGTCATAAGAACAACTATTAAGTTTCATAAACTGTGCTTCTAATTAAACTTGAAAAAGAAGTAAAATTTATTGATAAAGAACTGTTAAAACCTTCATTCTAGTCATTAGGATTTTTTGGAGGGGTGGGCGGGGTGGCTGGGGATCAAACTCAGGGCCTTTCAAGTGCTTTACCACTTAGCTAAATCCCCAACCCTGGACATTTTACTATATACTACATTTAGCTGGGCATGATGGTATAGGCCTGCAATCCCAGCATTAGGGAGGCTTGAAGCAGGAGAACCGCTGTTGAGTTCCAGGTCAGCCTGAGGACTACACAGTGAGTTCAAGTCCAGCCAGAACTATAAAGCACGACCCTATCTCAAAAAATAAAATAAAATAAAGTCAACTGTCCAAAAAAAATTATTTTTGGTCCAAAATTTTAAAAACTGTAGTTAAA
Organism: Hystrix cristata; assembly: GCA_004026905.1. Lineage (NCBI taxonomy): Eukaryota > Metazoa > Chordata > Mammalia > Rodentia > Hystricidae > Hystrix > Hystrix cristata. Next base: position 75,136 of record PVJO010003945.1, on the reverse strand, counting down.
ATGATGACAGTAAAACAACAATGTAATTCAAAAACTCATTTTGCTTCAGCTTCATAATGGGCAATTAAACAAATTTGTAATAGTAAAATGTAAGTAACCTCTCTTACCCAGGGGTGCAAAGTTATGGATCCCTTCCGCGTTGTCAGGCTCAGAAGCGAGTATTCTTGTTTTCAAGGTGCTGTCGGCAGCTTTATTCGGACCAGAGTCGAGAAATTTCATAATAGTTGATACCATACTTCTTGCAGTATTCACAATAGCCCTTGTACTAGTAACCATATTGTTGCAAATGAGCTGAACACCACCTATGTTTACAAAGAATACAAAATGAAAATTCTCAGGGTAGATGATCTGACATCGAATGACAACTTTCACAGAAAACACTGAAACAAGAACATAACATACTACACCAAATGACTAAATTTAAATCATAGTTTTGAGAATTTTATCTTACCCATATCATGGAATGCTTTCAAGGCATCGCTAGTATCCAATACTCTCAAAATGAACCACAACAATGGTTCTGATAACTGGCATGTTGCAAGAGAACCCTTAAGAACAAACAAAAACACCTCTACTGTTATTTCATATTTTCCTGTGCATTAAGACTCTATGATCTCAGTGCACGCAATACTTTATTACAGTTTTTATAAAATGACAGTGTTCAACACTCTTAAGACATATTGTCTGCCAAAATACATAATAAATTTTACCTGAATCAGAAAGGAAGACAATTACCTCCTCTGAACTCATAATTTTAAGTATCCTAATGTCTTCGCCTGTATTATTTTTACCTTTAACATGTATTCGTTTTTCATTAGACACTAATTTCTCTGAAAAAATCAAAATCTTTGTATTTTCCAAAGGAAAAATATATATTCATTCAATAAATACACAAGAAAATGACAACTACATATTGACATAAAAAAGACTCTGTAAAAAACTTTTTAAAAAGTTTCTCTGCAAAACATTTATGTTTGAAAAACAGTACATGGACTATTTAAACTAGTTCCTGTAATTTAAGAAAATTAAAAAGCAAAAATAATCAAAAAAAAAAGCAAAAATAATCTAACCTCTTTTTCAAATTACCCTAGTTCCTTTCAAACCAAAAGAAACTATGCAACATGAATCTTAAAAAAAAAAGAAAAACACATTTAAATTTTCTTATGTAACATATATAAAAATTATCTTTGGTAGTCAACTACATTATTTTTTAGGGAAAAGGAAAGAACTACTTTATGAGACTGTAAAAGGAAACCTAAAGTATAAGATCATCTTAAATGTTTTACTTTTATACCACTGTGGTCACCTTCAAACACTCTAAAAAACTTACTCTCCAACATCTATTTATAATTCACCATCTTCACCTACTGATATTTTTTATGTATCATACGAATACAGATTTGTCTCTAACCTAGATACAATTTTCTACTCTTATTATCAGAAAACTGAATCTCTGCAGCTGTTGCTAAATGAACTTACTTGTCTGCCCATATATCCACAGGCCATGTAGGTTAATATCGGCTGCAGCATCATGTGAACTGTAGAAGCTTTCTTACTAAGTGTTGTCAATATGGTAAATAATCCATCACCAACTGATATGGCATCTAACCCACCATGAAAGTTTTCATGTTTCGTGAGATGTAATCCACTTGCTCCTAGTTTAAATAAGAGATTATATATTTTAAAAGAAAAAAATATATCCTCATAAATCCATAATAATTAAGTCTCCATTGCCATTTTTTCCAAACCGTTGAAGGATTATGGGTACATAAAAGCACCACACACACACACACACACACACACACACACACACACACGCATGCACACACGCTCTAAAAAATCAGAGCATCTACAATAAGGTTCAGTGAAAAACATAACATTTAGATATTTTATCATGAAATACCCCTACTGTTGGCTATAATGAAAAGATGCTCTGCAACATGACTGAGGGAACATCACTCTACACACTAGCTTTACAGCATGAAAAGAGAAAATGAAAAGTGTTTTACTGTATGTAACACCAAATGCACAAGAAGATACACTGACAAAGAAACACCAAAAGGCAAAAGTACATTCAAACTTCTATTTAAAAAACCTAAGACAAAATATATCAGTTTCAAAAAATGTAGAAAAAGTAAAGAACATACCAACTTGACACTGGCATGTGTCACAGAAACTGTTATACTTTGAATAAAATTTTGTATTTCATTTTCAAAGAAAATGTCAAATTATATTGGTCGCTAATACAAAATTTGATTTCAGCCATGCGTGGTGGCAGATGCCTGTAATCCCAGCACTCAGGAGGGTGAGGTAGGAGGATCACTGTGAGTTTGAGGCCAGTCTGGGTGACATAGTGAATTTAAGACCAGCCTAAACTGCACAGTGAGACCCTGTCTCAAAAAACAAAAAACAAATATTTGATTTCCAATTCTTCATACTGAAAACAAGGCCCTTTTTTATTTTTAACTAACTAGAAGTTACTTTGTTAATATTTCCCAGTACTTTGAAACTGACTCATAAATTTTTTAAACAATTCATTCTTTTATTAAGTTAAGCCACTCTAAGGTCTTCACTAATACAAATCAATCATGATTAGAACTTTACAATGAAACAGTTTTATATTATAAAGTAAAAGAACATAGGTATAGTACCAGAAACAAGTATAAGATTAATACTCTTAATACGTACCAATTATCATTGCCATGGCACTGCTATTACACAGGCCTAGAGCAGACAAAATCTGGCTCATAATCTGTTGGTTGGCTAAGACTAAGTCAGCAACATATGCAGGAGATCCTGGAATACTGGTGCAGCTTCCATTGACATCTTTCCCTCCTGAAACTTTCTCTTCGTCTGAAACACTATCTGTAGTATTGGTAGTTACAGACACTCTTGCACTATACTCCCTATTGCCTGAAAGAGGTAGCTGTACTAAAATGTTAACAAGCTTTAACAAATCAAACATAAGTTGATCTCTTGTCATTTCACCACAAACGGCTTTCGCATCACCTGGGCGAATGAGGTTGGCAAAGAGTCCCCCAAAACATGCTCGAGCACCCACAGAACTATCAGATCCACTTCTAGACATTACTTTGTCTGAGCAAGTAATATAGTGGTGCACCAAGAAGGTGACAGATTCTATCACAGCAGAAATAGTACTAACTGAAACAACTTCAAAATTCTGCTCCAGAGTGAATTCTAAGAGCTTCACTTGGGCATCAAGAGGTCCTTGGCCTGTCTGGAAGGCACCCCTGTAAAAAGAAAGAGAGGATTAAAAATTAAAATTACCACAATACAAGACAGTTGAAGGCTTAAAATCTTAGTAGTCATTATTTCATTTGGTAGGTACACTTCCATGTCTTCCTGAGTCTTCCTGTTCATGGCTCCATTTTATGTAAAACCAAAAATAAATTACATTCCAAACAGAAAACTAAAGGATAAGTAAAATTTAAAAACTGACTTTAAAATTATAACCTAAGATACTTCAGTATTACAAGGCACTCTTAATAATAATGGAATGAACTCTGGTTTGGTACATTGTCTAGTGCTGCCACTATAAATATTCCCTACTGATTTTGATTCTCAAAACTTAAAATTCATTCAAATGACTTTTATATATTCAAATCAAATGCTCTCAAGTTCTACTTATGACCAAGACAAAAAAAAGCTAGAAAAAGGATGACTTCCAGTCTAATAAAAAAAGAATCCAAATTAACTCCAAAGCCTTAACTTTTTTTTTTTTTTAACACAATGGAGAGCTAATTCAAAGAAAACCCAAAATCTGGAAATCTATCAAAAGAGAGGTACCACCAAGGAAACGGGACATAAGCACTGGGTTTTCTGTGGCAGAAACTGAGAAAAGGCATTAGCAATATACATTATGGGTAGGTAAAAAGAATTCAGCTACAATATTTAACAAATTGTTAAAGGCTGGGTGTGTGCTAGGGGGCTAACACATCCCTCACTCACAGGCTCCCTCCCTCCCTACAACCCCTCTGGCACATTATGCCCTATACACTTGTCCCATTTGGCCATTCCTGAGTTGAATCTTTCACAATAAACCTGAAAGAAATTGGAATTACACTGTTAAGTGTTCTGACATTATATACAGCAAATTACTATTATTTCAAAGAAAACTGAGATGAAATAAAGTTACGCATTATAAAATTAGGGCAACCACTATTTTAAAAACTTTTAAGTAATTAACAGTGGAAATGAAATTACCAAACAAATTTCAAAGTTAACAAAAAAGATTAGCAATGAAATTAGATATGAAAAATAGAGTATCAATGAAGTATAAACTGGTTATCTGAAAATATCAGTAATAATAAACTTTAATCCAGAATGACAAAAAAGATAAAAATGACGAACACTGTATACAAAAGAAACAGATTCCATAAACATAAAGAAAGTACTACAAATAGTAAGCTCAACAACATACATAAATGAATGAACAACTTCCCCTGCACACAAACTACCAGAACCCATGCAAAAAGAATACCAAAACCCTGAGTAATCTTGCATGTATAAAGTAACATCAAAAGATTTTCTACAAAGAAAACTTCTGGGCCAGGATGCTTCCTGGTGAATATTACTAGCGAAAAGTAGCAATATACATTTTGCACAACCTCTATCATAGAATTTAAAAAGGGAACATTCATTTTATAAGTTCAGCACTGCCTAGACACAAAAAACAAACATAACAGGAAAAATCCAAATATCCCTTAAAAACACAAATTCAAAAACCTTTGACAACTACTAACTAAATTCACTAAGATATAAAAAGATGACATCATGATCTCATGTCTACTGTGGGAATGCATACCGACAGGTATGCGCACACAAACATATACATACCCCCCTCTCCAATCAATCCAGACATGGCAGTGCACACCTGTAAACCCAGCTACTCATGAGATGGAAGCAAGAGGATTACTTTATTAGCTCGGGGCCTGAGGCCCCCTGACAAAAGCCAATCTAAAAGATGTTCATAATTTTTTAAGAGTCTCAGAAAACTAGAAATAAAAACATTTTATATTCAGCAGCAGCTACAAAATAATAGTAGCATACCTTATTTGTGAAAGACAAGGTATCTTTCCCTTAAGACTGAGAAAAAAGAAAGTAGCTATGTGTACCATTTGTAATCTACATCATATTTTAGGTCCTAATCATTACAACAGAATGGACCTTTTTTTTTTTTTTTTTTTTTTTTTGTGGTGCCGGGGATTGAACTCAGGGCCTTGTGCTTGCAAGGCAAGCACTCTAATCACTGAGCTAAATCCCCAGCCCTTACAACAGAATGGAAAGGAAGAAATAAAAGTGTTTATTCTCTGTATACACAAAAACCCCAAATAATTTATTTTGAAGTTTATTGGGTTATTTTGAAAATTAATAGGCTAACTCTAAAATTTATTTGAAAAAGCAAAGGAAATTAAGTAGCCAACCTAATTCTGAAAACAAGAACTAAATAGGAGAAATCACATTTCTAAATTTTAAAAAATCTTATAAAGGTACCAAGACAATGTGGAGTGTAGTACTGGATAAAGAATATACACAAACATTAATTCTCTTTCACAAAGTCACAAATAAACCAAAACAAATATGGTTACTACCTTTCTGAAAAAAACGATGAAGGGAATTCAATGAAAAAACTACTGTTTTCAATAAACAGTACAGAGACAATGGAATACCAATAGGCTAAAAACAAACAAACAAACAACTTTATGCCCCAAAACAAAAATTAACATGAATATAAAACATCTAGAAGAAAGAAAGAATAATTTGTGTCCTGGATGAGGAAGGGATTTTTTTTTTCCTAACACAAAAATACTACTACATAAAAGATGAAATTAAATGATAGAATGGCAATAACACCTTTTACTCCTGATATTGAGAATTAACAGATGTCTTACTCTTAAGTACTTTACTGTAACTTTAACTAACGTACCACTATTTTTAGGCCATTAAAAGTTTTCACCAGAAAGTAATGCGGAAATTCATCAAATGTCTTACTTAACGATGACAATGAAGCATTCATGCAAATTAAAAGAACCGTCCAAGCCTGGTCACAATTTATTCTTTAATAGTCTGCCTGGTTTTATTAATAAATTTATTTAGGATTTCTATATGAGGTTAACGTGTTACTTTTTTTTTATGTTATCTTTCCAGATTTTATCATATAAAAAATAATCACTAGTATTGTTGTTCCTCTCTGTATTTTATTTTATTTTTTTTTTTTTTTTTGGTGCCAGGGATTGAACTCAGGACCTTGTGCTTGCTAGGCAAGCACTCTAACCACTGAGCTAAATCCCCGGCCTCCTCTCTGTATTTTAGAGCAATTTAAAAAACCTCAAAATAAATTTCCCCTAGGAAGTTTGTAATAACTAACCAATGAAACCACTAAAGGCAAACAAAGTTTTATTCAAGGTATTCCTTTCGTATTACAGAGAATTGAGAGACTTGAAAGAGGCATAATGAAATTAAATGAAAATGATCAGAACTACATCAAAAAGCCCTTTCCCCCAACCCCTCAATCCCTACTGTCCTCCTACCAACTGGTTCCCAGATAAATCCCCACCAAAAGTTAAAGTGTATTTTGAGGATTATATGTTCCTTCTGTATCAGGTATAAAAATGTATTGAAATTTACCTTTCTGTTGAAAGTATATGAATTAGCTTGAGCAAAAATTCACTGAATATCTGAGGACATGTTGAAGACAGATGCACTTGTAATCTGGTCAGAAATTCTTGCATAGCTTGTGTAGCTGTTGGGCCAACCTAAAGAGAAACGTATATCCACTGAGAACTGCTTACTGATACTATTTAAATGGAAAGAAGGGTGTGTTTTTAACACTTTGTGATGAGTATCTTGACAGTTTTACTTTACAAATAGTTTTTACTGAAACGTCGGAGCATATTACTAGTTAAAAGTGGTATTACCTGTGGACTGTGCTGATTTGTTCCATGTGGACTGGTACCAGAAAGGAATTTTACTAACACATGAATAAGGTTTGGATCCGAAACCAACAAATGAGCAGTACTTTCCTGAGTTCCAATGGCACTGCTGGAACCAGCTATAAAAATAAATATTAAAATATTCCTTCAATGAATGGATCATAAAACAATGAAATGCAGTATTTATAAACATATTTACTTTCAAGAAATCATTGTTAAAAGAATTTCAATCTCTACTGACAAACCTAGAACTCAATCTCTACTTTCATACGATACATCACCTCTTACCTCTCTTTTGACTATGAAACACTTCAAGCTTCTTCAAAACATAAGTAAGTGGAAAACAACTAAATCCTTACTGTCCTGTTGCACAGCCTATTTCAGAAACTGAAAGAGATCTACTTGTCACATAACTTTTAACTCAGTTTTGTAAGATAAACTGAGGCAAAACTATTCCTTTTTTGGAGGTTAGTTGTAAATAGGTTACATACCATGAATTAACATATAGGCAACAAACTAGTTTTCCGTGCTGAATAAAAATTTTTATATCATATTTTTGGAAAATATACTTGAAACGAAGACAGTAACACTTTGATCCTAAGCAATGATTTAAGTTAACAGCCTTATCAGTGTGACACATCTCTTCATTTAATGAAGCTATTCCTGAAGAGATAAAATCTATCCTCCTACAGATTGAATACACTGTAATTTAGGGGAATTCAACCATCTACACAACTGTATTGCTTCTTGGAAAAATATACTTTAAGAATTTGATAGCAAGAATATTAAAATGTCAGATTTCAATAAATAAAATTTTGAACTTACAATTAAGCGGCATGTTTGTCATGAGTGTTAGACTATGAAGCACAAGGCACCATGTCCGAAGCAAAGTATTCGGATACCAAGCCAGCACTGTGAGAAAGCTAGTTATTGATGCTATGAAGAAAACAGAAAGAAAAATTTTTACTCAGAAAAAACTATTTTAAAGAAATAGAAATGAAAGGAATAAATTAAAAAATTACATTAACAATGTCCTCAAAACTTACAAATAAAAAGAGCTCCTCATTAAATACAACAAAAATATTAAGAGTTAATAACATTTTAAAGGTGTAAAGCTCAGTCCATGACACATAAAATGAGATGCTACCACTACAAATTTGTTCTATGTTCCAAACTATAGGCATTTCTATTCAATGCAATTAATCTGTTCTTCAAACTCCTCACAGTGTTCAAAATCAAAAGCTGAAAATAAGAAGACACACTGGAAAAACGGGAAGGGGTAATACCAATAACAACCGGTGTAAGTCAGAAGTGGTGTGTACACACTCTGGCAGGCTGAAGCAGGAAAATTACAAGTTTGATACCATCCTAGGTAATTTAGTAAGACCCTGCTTCAAAATTAAAAAATATTTAAAAAGGGCTGGAGATGTAGCTTAGTGTAGAGGCCTTGATTTCAATCCCTAGTATGGCCAAAAACAAAACAAAACAACAGTGACAACAAAATCAAACAAACAGAAAACAGTCCCATCAAAAGTACAAACTCAAACAACTAATTAGGAAACTTGGAAGGCTCACAAAGAAAAAACTCATGGCAGCTTGGCAAGCCAAAGAAGTCATTAAAAACACACTGTATACACAGTACATGGCACATTGCTGTAGTCACATGTTAAAGCATACTTGAAAAATGGGTGATTTTGCCACACATCTCTAAACCTAGCACTTGGGAGAACAAAGCAGGAGAATCATCAAGAGTTTGAGGCCAGCCTGGGCTACACAGTCCATTCAAGTCCAGCCTGAAGTACATAGCAAGACCCTGTCTTCAAAAAAATCACACGCTCCCCCCAAAAAAGAAAAAAAGGTGATTCTACACTTAGAAAAGAAAACAGGAGTCTGGAATATGTATCACACCAAAAGTTACCAAAAACATGGACATGCACTTTAAAATCTAAAACCTGAAAAAAAGAGTACTTTACTGGTTAGAAATGGCATGACTTCAGTACAAAGTTTAACAATCATAACAGAATCATAAGAAATGATTTTAAATCTAAGAATTTAGGGGTGAGGATTTAGCTCAGTGGAGACTGCTTGCCCAGCAAGCACAAGGCCCTGAGTTCGATCCCCAGCACTCCAAAAAACAAACAAAAAACAAAGAATTTACACATTTATTAAAGAAACTAACTGGTCATAATTATACACTGCTTATGAACCAATCTGTTTTGAAAACTAATTTTAGAAAATCAAATGTTCCAACATTTTATCTGCCTCTCTTCTACAAACTACCACAGATAACATAAACATGCATCAAAGGAAATTTTCTTTATAGAAGATCTCAATTAGAAAAGAAGAATGAGAATTAGATGATCATCATTATGAAATCTCTGCATCAGTGTCAGCAAATGTCATAAGAAAAAAGACAACGCATAAAATTCCCTTTTAAAAAACCAACGAACAAAATTCCTAGATCAGATGAAACTCCTGGCATAACTATCAATTTACACAGAATACAGAAAACAACATGGAGATACAAACACACGCATACACATGTACGCACACACGCACACCCCCCCCCAAGCCTGGACCCAGGGCACCCTGGAAGACAAACCACCAACCTTCTCTGCTACATGTTCTTTGCAGAGGGAGAAAAAAGAGAAGGGAAAGGGAGGAGAGGGGAGAGGAAGGGAGGGAAGGGGAGGCAAGGAGAAGATAATAAAAAGTTTTCCTACCATCTGAGATAATCAGATACTGGGTGGGTGTCTAATTATAATAAGGTATAATTTTGGCTCTTCTATTTTTTATACAATTTAATATTTTTCACAATAATTAAAAGTAGAGATGAAACCAAATTAATAACAGTGATTATTATTAATATAAGAGATGGAAATCTACTAAAGCAGGGCTGGCTGGTACTGAGACAAAGCAGTTACAAGTGGACAAGTTATAAGTTTGTGTGACAGGCCAGAAACCAGTGGCCTGTCACATTTTTGTTTGTTTTTTTGAGACAGGGTCTCCTTATGTAGCTCAGGCTGTCCTTGATCTCACTATGTAGCCCAGGCTGGCCTCAAACTCAAGGTATCCTTTTGTCTCAGTCTCCTGAGTGCTGGGATCACAGGTGTGTGCCACTCTGCCTGGTGGGCCTGTCAATTTTAAGGTTAGAAGACAGAAAAAGAAACTGCCAAGCAAGGTATGGGATGTACCAAGTTAGGTAGAAAGCTACCAGGAATAGATACTCATTTTTACTTTTCTTAGAATACAACTAAAATAGGCCACGGTAATCTCTTTCAGTGACCCATTCAACTCTGTAGAGCATACTTTTTCTCCTATCTTCAATAAATGTAAAACCTCATTTAAAAAAAGAATGTAACTAAAATAGATCATTATAGACTGAGCTAAAGACTAATTCTTTTCCTGTTGAAAGCTATTACATTACTCTTACCATTCCCAAACTAGTATTTTGCAAAATGAATAAATGGACATAATTTCTCCATCTGACGAATTAAATGGAGGATTAATTCATATTTTAGAAACAAAAAGGGCCAGGGGCACAGCTTAGTGGTAGAGCGCTTGTGTACCATGCAGAAGGCCCTACATTCAATCCCAGGACTGCAAAACAAACAACCAAAGTCATCTGTTGCAGGAGAATATACTATGAACAAGATGAAACTTTAAGAAAATAGAATGTAAAGATTAAAAGAATGTTATAAATTTTAACTATACACATATGTATGATAACAGGCCAGAGAATGAGAACTTCCAGCTCTCCTTCCTGCTTTTTAGTAAGTGAGTGCATTAAAAAAAAAAAGCCTCACTCCAACATTACAACTTTAACGACAGAGATTAGGTGTGTATTAACTTAATCATTACCCCATTGAAGTGTGTTACTTACACTATACTAAGCGTTTTTATTGCTGATAAATCTTACCTTGATTTAATGAAATGACAGGTATTCGATTAGCATTATACAAAAAAATGTCAGCTCCATTCTCTTTGCTCCCAGATGAACTAGAATTCAGGCTCAGTGTGAGCCACAACTGGAGAAGCGACTCCAACTGAAAAAGGATAAAAATTGACACCTGCTATATTATGAAGTATCGTTTAAACAAAAAACCCTAATGTTTAAAAGTTCAGTATGAGTCAAGAATCTTCTCTATTCAACACTTCCTCTAGTTACCTCAACCCATGTGCAAGCCAAACGTATCTTAAAGTTCTTGATGAAATAAAATTTAAGTGAATTCAATAAACTTTATACTTCACTGCATTACAAATGTTTTTCTAAATTAAAAGAGATAATCCAGTTTTTAAATCACAGGTTTATATGAAATATATAGTAGGAATTAAACCACTAAAGCTTAAAAACATGAAAATTAAAAGTGGCCCATCACTAAGAGCTGTGATCATTAATGTATTTCCAGTATTTTCCCAAATGAGTATAATAAACAAATCATTTCTGTTAGGTTGTAAATGAGCTTCTCATGTAATTACATCTTTTAGTATGTTACCAAACATATGTCAAAATACATCATTTCCTCCTGAAATCATACCTGGACATGATGGACTTGAAGCATGGAGAAAAGTTTGTTGAAACAAACATTTAACATTGGGACAGAAGATAACTGTATAATAAGCTGGCTGGTTTGGTTTGCTGCTTGTAAGCCCGCTAGAAGTGAATCATCTGTTCCAGTGGGAGATTGTGATACTGAAAATCAAACACAAGTATAATTTCACATACAAAGTTTCAAAAGACATGTTAACTGGTTACTAACACATACACATAGGTAAAATTTCTTTTAAATTAAAATGTGTTTAGTAGAATGGTTCAAAGTTATACTTTAGCATTTTAAAAGTTGTTTGCCTAACACTATTTGAAAGTAAAAACGAGCAGACACAAAAGCACCCAAATTTACAGGGCTCATCAAGCAAAGGAAAACAACCTACTCTCTAGCAATTTTTCTTAACAGAGAAAAAAGGAAAGAAAGAATTAGTGAGAATGTGGTTTTAGAAAAATCTTTTAGATCATACAGTCAATTGATTCTCAACATTGACTGCATATCAGAATCACCTGGGAAGCTTTCGGGGTTACTGGTGCCCAAGATGTATGCCAAACTAATTAAAATATATTTCTATGAAGCAAAGAAGTATAGGGATCCTAAGGTTTTTCATATATTTAGAACACTATTATACTAAAATGAGGCTAATCAATGTGCAAGGCAATAATCAACAGAATATTAAGAGAGGCCGATAACAATTTCAAACATTTGAAATAAGCTGCTTTTAGTCAGCAGTATCTACGATGAAATGAGCTACTTTGAGCAGTTATTTAGTTGTTTACAGTCATGCAGAGGCTGAACCATATAAAAGGAATTCCCTCATTACATGGAAGAAAAGATACAAGTGCACCAATATTTTGTTTCTTTTTTGAGATAGGTGGGCCTCAAACTTACAGAGATCCTTCTGCCTCAGTCTCCCTAGTGCTGGGACTACAGGCATGTGCCACCATACCCAGCTAGTGCAACAATATTAAGATGATAGGACACGATGCCATTTCTTCCATTTTTCTCCTTTTTTCTGTATTTTCTAAGGCAAGACACAAACTGCAGATTACAAACTGAAAGGATACAAATTAATAAGGAAGAGCTAATACTGAAAATTTGTCTCCTGAATGTGTTCTGAATTCTCTTTCACAGGAGACCCATGTGTGATCTTCCTAGATTCTACCTAACATCTCAGCCCTTTACTCTGCCCTGGGGAAGGCAAGGTAAATGATCTGAAGCTCTGAGAAAAACAAAACCAATGCTGGGCATGGTGGCACACACTTGTAATCCTGCTGAGGCAGGAGGACTGCTGCTGAGTTCAAGGATTGCCGTTGAGTTCAAGGCCAGCCTGAACTACAGAGCAAGACCCTGTCTCGAAAAACCAAACTAAACCAAACCAAACAAAAAAACTCCACCAAACCCACAAACAAACAAAACCTCAAACTTTTTGTTAAACAGGATGCTATCTTCACAGACTCCATGGGCAAGAGGAAATCTGCTCAAGTCTAGTACATTATAACAGCAATGGCCAAACCTGGCAAGCTACCTTTTTTCTGTAGTTTATCCATAGTGATGAACTGTCTATGGCTCTTTTCGAACTATTAAGTCAGAAATGAGTATTTCGACCCACGTACTACAGCAAGCAAAGGAATGATTTATTATCAGTCTTTTATGGGAAAAGTCTGCCTTCTTTTTCTGTAAATAATAAGGTAGTTAATCCTCTTAATTAGTAGGTTCAGTTAGCAGACCCACTTGCCTATCATGCTATACCCATACCCTCAGTCTTAGTCTTTGAGGATCATAAAGATATGTCTTGGTGGCAAACACCTGTAATCCTATTACTCTGGGAGGTTGAGGTAAGTGGATCACAATTTCAAGCCCAGCCTGGATAACTTAGTCAAACTCTGTCTCAAAATAAAATTTTTAAAAGGGGGAGGCTGAGGATGTAGCGCAAACCAAAGGCCTTGGGTTCAATTGCCAGTGCTGCAAAAACAAAAAATCCTTTGGAAGGTGAGGCAGAACAATCACAAGCTCAAGTCCAGCCTGGGCAATGCAGTTGTCTCAACACCAAAAAAAAAGCAAACAAAACAAAACTCCGTTTTATCACAGATTGATAATGCAGGTAGGAAGCTACGTAGGCGTCCCTAGAATTATCAACAAACAAAAGAAAGCAAAAAGCATAACTAAAACAAACAAAAAGAAGTATCACTAACCTTACAGCAGCACAGTAATAAAAGAGTTCTGGACCAAATTTAAAGTACTACATGCAAGTATTCATCATTTACCCTTCTTCCCCATTTGTTAATCCTTTGTCATATTTCTCAACTTCGTACTAACTTGGAGTGAGAGATGTATAACAAGTTCCCTCAGATTCATACCAGGCATGGAATTTTAAAATCTGTTCTTGATCAGTTCACTTGAAAATAATCAACAGACAAATCATTCATTGGAATTCTCTAAGAACGGTTATTTTACTTACACATAGGAGAAGTATTTGTTAATGCCTGTAAAATGGAATCTGCTTCCAGAGTAGACATCATTTTCAACATAAGTTCTGCTTGCTGTTCAAGTCCAACTTCTAAGCGAGCATCTAGGGCTACGAAAGCAATTAAGAGGAAAGAGTATATATGATCACCACTGTCATTCATGTCCTACCTTACAATAAAATATCAACATGTGAACCTACAGAAGGGTAAGTAGTATGCCCTTGCAGAGGGACAATCTGGAAGGTGGTATCAAAGCCAAAGAGGGAGAGTATTTGTGATAAGGAGGTTAAACATAGGACACCGAGGGCCGGGGGAGGGGGGGGTAGGTGTGCCAGGACATTGTTTATATAGAGACAGGATAATGGATAAGGATAAGGCTCCATTAAGGATAATGGAGCCAGGTTACTCAATTAAAAATAAAAAAGATACACATGTGGAAAAGGGGAAGTGTAATACACTCCAGTTATATTAAAACCAGACGTTATCAATCAATGTGAACGCACCACATTCAACATAGAGAAACATGTGTAGATACACACCACAAATAGTCCCTAGCTCTGTGTGTCAAGAAGGCATGGAAACAGCCAACAAAAGAGCAGTAAGTATAGCTAGCATCCAAACATTCATTCATTGGGATCATTCATTGGATGCTAGCTATATAATCATTCATTGGATGAATGAATGATTCCAAACCTTGGTTTCTTTAAAGATATTCTTCTTCAAAAAGGTCTGAATTATTCTACTATTTATGAAAGAAGCTAATTCCCAGAACAGGGCAAGTATGATAAATGACGAGCCTGGGGCATGATGTTTTGCCAGAGAGTAAGAAGGTACTCAAAGAAGGATGAGGACATCTTCAAAGGTCAGAAAGCAAATTAAAAGAGATCTTACTGGTCAAATACAAGATAATCCGAATATCAAATCAAATAAAGATAACATCATGAAAGTACTTTATGACACTCAAATATACATAAAAATGGTGAAAATGATAAACTCTGTCACATTTTATCACAATAAAAACAAGCAACAGACAATAAATTATAAACATAGGAATACGAAAACCATGGGTTCATTCAAAAGTAGATGAGTAAACAAATTCATCAATTTTAACAACAAATTCAGTGAAGAACAGGATTATTTATAGTTTCTATGCACCTAAAAGTAATTTTTTAAAAGGGAAAAAGAACAACTTTACAATAGAAGAAGTTCAGTAGATACCTTAACCAAATGATTAAACTTAGTATCACTAGTAGCAGGACATACCAAAATCAGGGCCACCTAACAGGATGCAATGAAAAAACCATCAATCATTTCTGTCATGTTCCTGTCAAGATCCATGAATTCAATCTAATCATAAGGAAAACAGCACAGAAACCCAAACTGAGGGACATTTTATGAAATAACTGCCTTGCAATCTTCAAAAGTATGAAAGTCAGCTCTGAAAAACAGTTGTAGGCTGAACAGGACAAATGAGGTATAACAACTAAGTGTAATGCAGGGTTTTGCACCAGGTCCTTGTGGGTAATGACCATTATTTGGAACAGGGTAGAGTGGCATGCACCTTTCCAGGAGACGTAAGCATGAGCGTCCTAACTCCAGTCCAGCCTGGGCAATAGAGCCCAAACATGTCTCAAAATATAAAAAAAGAGGGGGTGGGGGTGAAGCTCAGCACAAACGACCTGGGTTCCCTCTCTAGGTACAGGAAGGAAAAAGAAGACAACATTTGGATTATTGCTAAAATTTTTATTTTTGTTTTGTTTTTTGAGATAAGGTAGCCCAGGCTGGCTTCAAACTTGCAGCAATCCTCCTGCATCACCCTTCCAGGTGCTGGGATTATAGGAGTGCACCACCACACTGGCTATTGCTAAAATTTGAATGAGCTCTCAGTGTGAGATAGCAGTAAATTAATTTCCTGATTTTGAATATTCTTGATGTATACAGTAGAATATCTATTTTTATAAAACGAACAAAACAAAAATACAGAGGTGACAGACAAGCCCAAGAGCCAATCAGATTCCAAGGGCCAACCCAAGGGAAAAACCTCAATAAAAAAAAAAGTAGCTACTACAAAGGGCCCACGAGTATTTTGCTTTCGAATGCTCCTTACTCATTGAGTAGCTATCTATCACCTCCTTTTCCCCCTTTTTCACCACTTTTAAATAAACTGTCCTCTAAATAAACTGTCTTCTCTTAAAAAAAAATTAAAATAACATCAGATTAGCAATTTATTTCCAAATGATTCACATTAACAAAGATTCTTTATATTATACTTACAACATTTCATTAAATGTGCAATTATTTCACTTTTTAAAATATTTTATTAAAAAAGTATGTCTAGGGCTGGGGATTTAGCTCAGTGGTTAGACTGCTTGCCTTGCAAGCACAAGGTCAGCACGAAAAGAATAAAGTATGTCTGATATTAACAGAAAAGATACAAAGTAGTATTCAATGTCCCTTTGTTCTGTTTATAAATATTTATCAACGAAGCACAATTAATTAAAATCACTGCCAATTACATACAACCTACTGTCGTTATTTTTGAGAGAGAAACAAAAAAAAAGAACCATCAATAAATGGAAGCTCTCCCAAAACCTACCAAAAGAAAAACAGCTCAAAGCACAACTGTGAATCTGAACCCTCCCAGCAGACACCAAGGCTCAATTTTTCAAGGGACCAAATATACATAGATTTAGTACTTGTTTTAAGAATAGTATTTGCCATCAAATACTCTCACACGCTTACCTTGAGACACTGAAACACTAACTGTCTGCGAGCCATTCTTTTCAGTATTTGCTGGTGGTTTTGCTACAGGAATGCCCAGACCTCCAATGTATGGGTTGTAATTGTAGGTACCATAATCAGCACCCCAATAATCATACCATGTACTGCTTATTGGCTTAAAAGAACAAAAAATAAAATTGTGGTTTGCATCTCTTTACTGAATGAAACATAATTAATTAAAACCAAACAGGAATACACAGTAAATATTCTTCCCACCTTTTAAATTCCCACAACCCAGTTATAATTTTAATGAGTTACAAGAATGGCTCAATAATTGCTTCATTTTCTACCAAAATTTAAAAATATCTTATCTAAATAAATCTGAAAATACACAGAAAGTGAGAGATGACTGGCACCCCACACTGAGAGATCAGTGCCACCAGGAGGCTGCACACTGTGTCTTTCTTAGAAGCAGTAGCAGCTAAGTAAAAGTAAAAGCCACAATGAGTTCAGCCTGGCTGAGCTCAACAGCCTGACTGGCTCCATGAAATGCTGATAATCTATACCTGAATTTTTGCATGTTTATTAGTGGTTCTTACTATTATACTTATTAAAAGCTGTATTGATAAAAATGGTACATTATTTTATACTACTAGGTTGGTTTTTTTAAAAACTACTACAGTAGCTGTAGCAATTTAATGTAGTTTGAGTATGCAGAATACTAGTCTACATGTGAAAATAAATATATATATTTTCCTGCTTTAATAATTATTAAGTCAAAATATTAAGATGAAAGAATTTAATTGCAAAGAATAGTCTAATATAGTATACCTTAAAAACTTTGGCTGCAAGAGGATCCTTTTCTAAATCAATATCTAAAGGATCAATGTCAACTTCCATTAAATCTTGAAGCAACTCAAGGTCAATTTCTTTATCTTTTTCCAAAGAAGAGAGAGGAGGTGTACCTTCAAATAATTCAAAGTGATTCTATTGGTAGAATGCATCATAAAAATTAAAGGATATATTGTTTTCATTAACAGAAAAAATGACTGTACTACATTTGAATGGAAAATATACATGTCTGATTTTAATATCTCTAATTTCTTATACTTAAGTACTTTTTTTTTCTTTTAGGGTGCCTGGGATCAAACTCAGGGCCTTGCACTTGCTAGGCAAGCACTCTACAACTTGAGCTAAATCCCCAATTCCTATACTTCAGTATTAATCAGTATGTAAATATCACTGCACAACACAAAATAAAAACATGATACTTGACTTCCTACTCAGCAAAGCTTACTGAATAATAACATAAACTTTGCTAGTAAAAACAGTATTTCTAGAATGATTACAATTATTCTGTTACATCCGATATGTAATTCATTACACAGTATTTCACACATACTAACATATAATGTTATCCAGTATAGCAAAAAAGTAAAGATTTAAATTATAAGACTTCTGTTTAACTTATTTTCCTTTTATGAATTATAAATTATTTTGCTCTCTGATCTAAGTTGCAGCAGTTTTCTAACTTCTGCAACACTTACTCTCCCATCCTTCCCATTCTCATAATCAACATGTATTTTTAGAATGCTCAACATACACCAGCTTGTACTGGGTGTCAACATACGCATACAAAAATTAATAAAACAAATTTCCCCCCTTCGATAGATTAATAAATGTTCAAAAGCTGGGATACACTATAATTAAACTAAGTACATGATATATGCTAGGACAGATATTTGAGTGTGCAAGGGGAGCCCAGAAGAGAGAGGCCTCAACTCTTAGAAGAGGGCATGATTTACATGAATCTGAGATAAAGTGGAGTTCATCATGCAAATAAGGGAGGAAGTCTATTCCAGATAAACGTTAGTACTTTGTCTAACATGAACATTAGTCATTCAGAGAAACAAGGCACGATATATTTATCAGGAAAATAACTACTGTCATTTATAACAGCCAAGACCTAATACAAAACATTTTATACTTGAGTAATATTCTGCATTTTGAAACTTTTCATTAATAGAAAACACAATTAAAATTGTACCCGTTATATCATGTGTCAAAGGTTCATCTATAGTTTCCAGCAATTGAACAGAAGACTGCTGAAGGGAGTCATCTGAGTCACCAGCTGTTGCACCTACATCATCACCCACTGTTCCTTCCTCCATGGCTTCTGCAGCTACTGGAGCCAACAATTCTCCTGCATTTAAAGAGACAGTCCTAACCATTTTAATAATTTACACATAATCTTCTAAAACAGGTTAAAGAACAACGGAATACATGCTTTACCAACAAAAAAGAAATCTAAAGAAAATGAACCTGCACCTATCTAGGGAAAGCTAGGACTCACTACATTATGTTCAAAGGCCAAGTAACCAGTAGGAAACACAGAACATACAATATGTACAAGAAATTACTAATGCTTTACATTTATTAACCTATTCATCAAAAGAAGCTTATAAGGAAGATATTTTTATGATCTTTATTATACACATGAAGGAACATAGGCATGGTGATTTCCTCAAAGTCATATAAAGAACTAGTAACCAGCCCCCCCACTGGTATTAATACTGAAGCCGACCAGCATTTGAGACCATGCACTTTAATAACCTAACTCTTCTCTAAACACTTCCTGTTATCAAAACTGTTAACATAAATTAAAAATTTTAAATAGGAACAGTTGCAATAACATTAAAGAAAACTTTCTTTTTGTCTTAATTAGGAGGTTAAAATTTCCTTTAACCATTACTTAGTTGAGGAATGGCAGGCTAATTCACTCTAGGAAAAACAAATCTTAACAAACCTGCTAAGATATCTTGCAGCATACAAGTTAAGGAATATTGAGCCCAAGCACCACCCCAAGATATATCTCCTCTATTGAAGTCAGTTCCAACCAAAAGTAACAGTAGTCTTTCCAGCTGTGGTTCATTCACAATCTCACAGAGATGAATAGTTGGCCTTGTGGCATTTGCAATGCGTGCAAGAACCTGTAATATATTTTATAAATCACATATTTAACCAGCAATTATAATCTTAAAAAATAGAAATCTATCAATACTCAGACAATGAAGTAATCATTTTCAATAATGACGTATGATTTTGGTGTCAAACTAATCATGAGATAGAATTCAAAAAAATATAATTTCATATTAAACGTTAAATCTGGTACATTTGGGTGAGTCAGGAGTAGTTTCTACAAACACCAAATATGCTACAGGAAAGCAATCATAGCTCTAAAGCTCTCTTGTTAATGTCATTTGATCCTTTGTTTGTATATTTCCTCTTCTATTTAATATAAGAAAAGAAATCCAGACAACCCAAACTACCCACATTTCAAACCATCCAATTCTAAATTAAAATTTAAATCAAGTTTCCTTAGGAATAAATGAAAAAGATTTTTAAATCTTTCAAGATAAGATTAAAAAAAAACTAATTGCAAAAAAAGAAAACCCAAAAGAATTGTAATTATCCTAACCAAAATCAATTTAAAAATGGCATCCTTTCCAACTTTTTTTTCCCCACTCTGTAAGTCTGTATTTATAAATTATCCCTAATAGTTTACTTACCTTACAAACAAATAATAAGAGATCTGCATGACATGTGAAATCCATAGAGAGGAGGAACAGAACGAGTTTTTGGACTACTGAAATACAGCGTTCATGAGCCAGAGTAAATGGAAGTGGTTCTATCTCTGGACTTTCTTTTGTTGTGGTAACTTCCGTGTCTAAATTAGAACGAGACCATTCTGCTGTCCGACGCAAGCGAATTAAATCCTTAAAGTGCTGCACACAGAAATATATATTTGAACCGTTCAATGAAAAATTTTCAGCACAAATTTATGGAATAAAAATATTCACTCAACACACAATCTTTATTTAGATAAACCAATAAAGATTAAAAGCTTTGCTCACCATATACCTTACTTCCTATTTCAAGTACAGGATATATAACAGAATTTTAGGAAAGTGATATTCTACAAAAAGGCCACAGAAAGATACTACACCAAATGTAACTTCTTAAATAAATATTACCCAGACATCCTAAACATAATTTATAGAAAGGTGATGGCAAAGAAAATCAAGATAACTTGAAGTACAACGTATTTATTCAAGTCATTTAAAAATCTGGTGGGACAAGCCTAATGTCACATTTATACAAACAATATACTAACTGGTTTTTAAATATATTAGATACATATATACGTACTTAATACATACCAAGATTTTTTAAATGTTATTTAAAAACCACTAAAAGTTACATTTCACTTAGAAAAGGACATGCTATATTTGAGCCTTGAGTACCAGAAGAACCAAAAGAAGTTTTGATACTAAACCTAGCCCTGAAAATCTTCCAGTAACATAACGAAAGGGAAATGAGAAGCCACAAAAGTCACTTAATATTTTAATTTTATTTTTAAGGCCAACAAAATGGTGTTTAAAATCATCCTGTATACTTCTGTTTTTTCGTTTCTTTCCTTTTTTTTTTTTTTTTAGATTTTTTGAGACAGGGTTTCACTGTATACTCCAAGCTGGTCTTGATCTCACTATGTAGTCCAGGCTGGCCTCAAACTCATAGCAATCCTCCCTCAGCCTCCCAAGTGCTAGGATTACAGGCGTGCATCACCATGTCAAGCTATTTCTGTATTACAGTATGAAAATTAAATAAACAGCATGGTCAATGCACATGAGCAAATTCTTCTGTTGATAATCAGAGCAATTTATTTAAATTTTCCTGGGCCTTATTAAAGTCAAATAATCTAAAATGCTAAAAAGAAAGTAGGTTTTCTGAAAAAAATTTACATTACAAAGTATGAACCATACCTTTGAAGTAGCCTGCTTTAGTTTTGCTTGCTCTACTAGGAGTTTATATGATGATCCTTTGTTACTTTGTATTTTTTCTTTTTCCATCTGTTCCACCAAAGCCTTTTGTTTTGCTTTTAGTAGGTTAAGTTGCTTTAAAATATAAATAAATAAATCTTAAAATAACAGTGTTTTAAAAAGTAAATTATTACTTTTCTCAGAACTCATAAATTAATGGAATAAAGTAACTCCTTTAAAAAAAAAAGTAACTCCTTTAAAGCTCTAGAAATATAATTTTAATTGCTGATTTTAAAAAATCGTTTCTGAATTCTATATTATCATTAAGAATTAATCAGTTCCTTACCCATGGAGAAGGAAAATAACCGTAAGACTTTCTTATACAAGCCAATTAATAAATCAAGTGACATTTTTTTACTAGTAGAAAATAATCTTTTTTTTTTTTTAATACATGGAAATTTCTTTCTGGTACTGGAGAGTGAAACCCTGAGCCCTTTTTTATTCTTCATTTTGGGCTAAGCTCTCACTATGTTAACTACTGTTTGTTTAAGAGTTCCACCAGCTCGCCAAGCAGAGTGGCACATGCCTATAACTCTAGCTACTGGGGAAATTAAGTCAAGAGGATCCAGAGTTGAAGGGTCAACTAAGCAACAAGACCTTGTTAAAAATAAAAGAAGTTATTAGCTTTGCATTCATGGGAATTGCCCCCTGCAGTAATAAATATTTTTGGTATATATGGTTTTTATTTTTGGGGTTTTTTTGGGGGGTGCTGATGATTGAACTCAGGGCCCTGCACTTGCTAGGCAAGCGCTCTACCACTGAGCTAAATCGCCAACCCTAGACAACTCTTCTGTGATATGAGAAGAAAAAATACTATACTCAAAAATCCATATGATTATCTACGTAGGTGAAGAAACATGTTCCTAAATTAAAACTAGCAAGAACATATAATAAACAACTGAGTAATTGTAAACTAGAAATTACTATTTTAGTGTTTTCAAAAAACAAGAAGAATTCTATGATGAACATATGCAACGACTGCAATAAAATATAACATCTTAATAACCACTACTTTAATTCGTGTACAAATAAGTTTTTCTGAATTATCTGAGAATAAGTTGGCAATCCAATGCCCAATCAACCTGAATACTTTAGTGTTTATTTCCTAGAAACAAGAATATTCTGACAAATCAGAATACAACCAACAGACAGTTTAAAATGATGCCCTAACACCAATTATTTCTTGCAGACTCTTTTCAATTTTGCCAACAAAATAATGTCCTTCAAAATAAAAAATCAAATAGTCCTATCTTGTTTGATTATATTCTAGGGGGACACACACACACACACACACACACACGTTGAGTTACATTTTAGGTTTTGGTTTCCAATTTTACAGCCATAATTAAGTATGGCAAGCATAAACATTAAAGGCCCATTAAATTTTAGCTGCATTTTAAAAACAGGCCCAGAGGGGTAGAGGATTCAGCTCAAGTGGTAGAGTACTTGCCTAGCAAGCCAAGGCCCTGAGTTCAATCCCCGGCACCTCCCCTCCAAAAAAAAACAGGCCCAAGAGGGTTGGGGATTTAGCTCAGTGGTAGAGTGCTTGCCTAGCAAGAGTAAGGCCCTGAGTTCAATAACCAGCACCCCCCGCAAAAAATACATAAATAAAAACAGGTCCAACACTTTCAGGTATATGACAGATCAAAGGATTTTCATATAAAATCTCACTTCACCGTAACGTAACTACTACGTAAAACATGCTAGGCTCTACTCTAGAAATCAAGAAAGGAATAATATTGGTTTATGTCTAAAAACTTTATGAGCAGCATGGGAAATGAATTGCATTAAAGAAGAACAGAGACAGGGAGGCCTTCTGGATAGGCAAAAAGTAAGTGGTAACCTCATTTAGAATGGTAGTAACAGAGATTAAGTTCTCTCTTTGAAAGAACATCATCAAAAATCTGTACATTAGATACTGTTGCCCTCTTACAAAGTCTCTAAACTGTTTTACCAAATGTCACACCCAAGATCTGATGGCACATCTGTCAACCTCCAAAATGATCACTTCATACATTAAATTAATGCTCTTGACTACTACCTGTTTATGATGAACAAGCTGCTTTCTGATTTTTCTGGAATATAATCTATCAAGGCTACTGCTGCCCTTGGAAGATCTATTTAAACTCTGAGTGTGCAGATTATTGTTGATAAAACTCCACTGGTTACCTAAAAGGGAAGGAAAAGTTTTAAATCTGTTAAACGCAATTTTAAAGTACTTTTCATACCCAGAAAGCATACAACAATTATATCAATCATGACAAAGCAAATTTAAAGCAAATCTTTTGAAAAAAAAATAATAAAGTAAATTTATAAAAACTATTAGAAGATCTGACCCTACAAAGGTAAAATAGCTCTCACTATTCTAATTTAGATCCCAAATGAGTTTAAGACCATAATTCTATCTCCAATCTTTCCTTTAGGATAACAGGTACTCAATAATGTTTAAGATTAATGTTTATACACCCACCTTTAATAATGTCACTGAGTTCTAACAATAAATATTTAAAACACATACGTCTTTGTGAAGGGACCAAAAATAGGCACTCAGCAATTTAATTAATGACTGCCAAAATTAAGGATGAACAGTTCAAAAATCAAGCTGCATAGCTATACTTATCCTGTTTGAAAATGTGTCCAGATCATTCTGTGTCACTATTTCATTTGATTCTGCCCAATACCACTTTACTCATCTCTAATTCTTTATTCATGTCTAACTAATATAAAAACATTCTTCTTCTCTACTATGCCTTTTTCAAGTCTTAGTTCATATTCCTTAGCCCTAAAAAACCACTTCCACTAAGGTTTCCATACTGAACAATACAAAGAAAAATGAAGACTTCCAATATTATCTGTTCTACTCCAATTTACATTATAGTTATATATATATATAATTACTTATTTTCTTAAAATTCTATGAACAGCAAATTTCCTATCCATAAAAATCCTTTCATCTTTCAAAACCTAATATGCACCATGAACAATGGTTTCACCTATAAAACATGAAGGGAACTTTTTATTATACTGACACGAGGGGCTGGGAATTTAGCTCAGTGGTTAGAGTGCCTGCCTAGTAAGTGCAAGGCCCTGAGTTCAATTCCCGGCACAAGAAAAAAAAAAAAATTGCCAGCTTATTATACTGACACTGTATAAAACTGCAAATTTTATAGCCCTGAATATCTATATTTACATATTTGATTGCTATCGAAAATCCTTTGTGAAAATCCTTAAGTGGAAAAGCAGGACAAAAACATTAGGTCTTAGAATATTTCCTATTATTTTGTAGCTCAAACCTATAAACAAAGATTACAACTCAAAACGATCTGGGAAGGCCTGTATCAAAGCATAAACACCATTTGTAGGTCAATGGATGTAGTTCAGTAGTAGGCAGCATTTGTTCTTGGTTCAGTGCTCAGCAACCCCTTCAGAAAGAGCTGTAAACCCCTACAGCTTATTAATTGAACTCCACAGTCGTAAAAACAGTGACATATTATGCTAAATTAAAACTTATAAAAAAGCGAGAAGTCTTTGTAAATCTCCCCTTCACAACTCACTTTACATATATTATTACAAAGTATTTGAATGAGCATGGGGAGAAACTCTTGGGAAGCACAAAGCAGGATTCAGAAACTAAAATGTCACGTCCAAAACCAAGAGTTTGTCCATCAAATATAAATTCTATCTTTAAATAGATTCCTGATAGTTAATGCACTTTTTACATACGCTACATATAGCTGATATATCCAAGCTAACAGCCAGTTCTGGAACAAGTACAGAGTCACTCAAAATCCCAACATATTATTATAAACTTCTGATACCTGTCAAAAACCTTTCCCTGTCTTTACCATTCAAAGGTTTCTTTGCAGCTGCTGCTTCATCTTCAACAGTTGCCACATAATCCAGCAACCTGGACACCAGCATAACAACCCAACTGATCATGGGAATATCTAGCACACCTACACAGAAAGAGGGCGGAAAATCCAGGTGACTAGAAGAGTCCTAATGAAGCCTGAAGATACCTGATATAAAACATTTTACAAATTGAGAACATGCTGCATCATTACTAATGTTAATATTTATAAATAATAAGCCTCAAAACTATACAACTCGGACCAGAAACTGTGTAGAATATTGATTCTAACAAAGGGCAGGTACTTTCCGGTATAAAAGTAGAGTAGATGAGGGATCAATGCAATAAATAATAATTTAGAAACTGGAAAATAAGGTATAACATTCATAGGCAACTGAAATAAAATATTTGATTTGAGAGCATATAATACCAAACTATGTTCTAAAGTTTTTATTCCTAAAATAATTTTCTTGCTCAAATGAAATTCATCATTGACCAAAACAGCAAGTGTACAACAAAGCTTAAACTTACATAAGGGAGTCCAGTTTTAGTTATGATAGTACCAAAAAAAAAAAAAAAAAAAAAAAAAAAAAAAAAAAAAAAAAAAAAAAAAAAAAAAAAAAAAAAAAAAAAAAAAAAAAAAAAAAAAAAAAAAAAAAAAAAAAAAAAAAAAAAAAAAAAAAAACAAAAAAAACAAAAAAAAAACCCAACAATTGTGAAGTTCAAATCATAAAAAGGTAATAAATTTAAAACTAATAATTATGCAGTACTCAATCACATGAAGGTTGATCATTCTAAAACTCCTATATCATAAAAATATTAATAAAATATGCTATAATAAATGCAAAAGTATTTCACAGTCAGTATTTATAGACTATACTGCTTTTACAAAAATAGTTGCTTTATATTAATACCTTCTGTTCTTCTATGTATGGGTAACTCTGGCTGAAGAGGTGATAATAAATTATCCAAGAGATTAAGCAAGCTTTCCAATACTCCACTATTACCAAGTGATCGTTGACCAATGCAGGAAAGTAACATGAAGACCCTAAAAGAGAGACAAACAGAAATACTCAGTGAGAATAAGCTTATGCCAAAATTTAAGCTTTTTCTAGTTATTGGTTATTTTTTCTAATGTTATCCACAAAAAAATCAGCCATTCAGTGAAGAATCAGGGAATACTATCTGAGCCTCAAAAAGCATATTTAGAGCTTAGGGCTTTAGCTCAGTGGTACAGCCCTTTCCTAGCAACCGCAAGGCTGAGTTCGATCCCCAATGCCCAAAAAACAAACAAACAAAAAAACGATATTTAACATATAAAGTAACATGACCTAGTAGGAAATATTTAAAAATTCAAATCTGTAATTCCCACAAATTTAACTGGAAAATTGAGAATGTACTCTATTTACATGTAATCTTCTTCAGTATAGTGCTAGTGCTCTTTATTACACATTCCCAAAAACTTGCAAAGACCTATTTTATTTTCTCCACACTTAGTATCTACATAAATAAGATTTTAAAATCTGGTCAATGACTATTAAGAAGCACAAACCACTAATGACAAATACCACCATCATTTTCTGACTTACCTATCCTGAGGAAAGATGAGAAGCTGCTCTGAATTATATAATTCCTGTAGAACATTAGAAAGAAATTGACCCCACCATCTTTCACCACCACAAAGCTGAACAAGCAAAAGGCCAGTATGTAACCGTATCTTTGGGGTTCCACTGATACACAAGTGTTTAAAGAGCTCTTCACAGGCCTGGGCATGAAATGTGCTCTGTAAAACTGCAGGAACAGAGTGCCCTATTACAAAAAAGAAAATAAAATTTCCTATTTAAGCATATAGCGTAATATCAAAATTGGCATGCTAACATGTGCCTGACTTAGTAAGTAGAACTTTATTGTTAAATACTTAGGAAAAAAGGTAGCACTCAGTCAACTATATCTCTTTCTAGTTAGGTTTATCAGATTACGGTGCACATTTATGGATGCCGGTCTTAATAATCACAAACATTCCTGGCTAGAAAACAATAGTTTTAAATTAGGGTAGCAATTTATGGAAACTTATCACTATTGACCTTCTGAGCAACACTTAATACTTTGCTAGTAACACAATAATGTGTACATCTGAACAGAAATACAAGAAACTCATTAAAAATCCTTTTCAGAAAAAGTAAAAAGAACTGGAAATTTAGCTCAAAGGGCAAAGCACTTGTCTAACATTGGGCAAAGCCTTGGGTCTGATCACTAGCACCACAGAAAAATAAACATGAAAATAAGGTGAGAGGGGAAAATAGGTTAATTTAAACAGAGATTTCATAAATACTTTAGAAAGGATATCAAAATTAACAATACCCAGAAAACATGAGCACAGTTCCTAAAAATCCAACAAGATCACAAATATATTCCCAGCCATTAAAGTACACAACCCAAATACAAACCATTGGAAGAGTGAAGAAGGCTGAGCAAAGTGTCCAATAAATATCTGATGATAGTACGTAACTGCTCTGTGGAAGACGTCTGAATTAAATCTTCTGGATCTGATGTTTCACTCAGAGTCTTACGACTTGCACCTACAGCTACTTTGAGTCTCTGCACTGCATTATGAGCCAAATTTAGCTGAAGCTGTAGCTGAATACAATCCTGGTAAGCAGAAAAAACTCTACTGTCTTCCTCCACTGCCTTGTCTGGTTTTCTTAAAAAGTACTGTGCATTGTTAGCACTATTGAGAGGAGGAAGATCAATACTTTGCAAAAGAGTTTCCAGGCGATGACAAGCTAAGTTGTATCTGTAAGGTTAAGAAAAAAATTTAGAAACTCAAATGTTCTTTTATCACATACATGTGAACACTAAGGATTTCACCTCTAAAATGTTAAAGCCCAATTATTTAAAAAAAATTACTCTTTAGTAAATACTAACAAATGGAACAAATCAATCACAATATTTTCATGCCCTAAGCACAGTGGTAATGTGCAAATAACCTGCTTCCTTTTGCTCTCTTTTCTGTAGAGCTATGAAAGGACATTCTTTGGCAAAAACACAAGCAATACATATAAATTAGAAAGCTGAAGTAAGATTAAAATATATTTGCCATTTTCTACTAACCTGCACTGTATATCCTCTTGTAAAGCAACCATCATTGCTAAATGCTGGTCAATTTCTGGTTGGTTTGCAGATTCTCCTTCTCCCTTCAGAGGATCATGCATTAACTTCAGCTCACTCTCCCAAGGCAAGATATAGGTATGACCATAATAAAATCCTAAAGGGATTTTGGCTCTGGCATTTGTACTTCCATAGCGTCCAATGACAGTTATCTAAAATGAAAAATTATAAATACACATACACATGTATCAGCCACACTAAAAAATCTGAGCAATACATTTAAGCAGGTATACTTATACTTGTCCATTATAAGCCTAAGTATTTCTCGTAAACATAGAAAACATAAATGTACTTCCTTAAAGTACTTTACCTTCATAAATCTGCACACAGGAGGTGGTATTAAGTCATGAAGAATTAGTGAGTGGGTGCTTATATCAGTTGCCACTACCAAGCGCCTTCCATCCACCTCTTCTCCTAATGTCCAAATGTCAATTGATAAGGAAGCCAAATCTGCACAAGTGGGAATCAATACATCTGTCAATAGTATAGGTCTTCCAAAATCCAAAGTCACAAATCGCCTGGCTCCTATGAAAGAAAAGAAGAAAAGTTGAGGAAAAAAACCTAATAAATACATATTTTATATTTATATATATAAATTAACCAAATGATATACTCAAAAACAGTTCAAAGCCTTCATCTTAAAACATAAAATCAACTTACCAAAAAAAAAAAAAAAAATGAGTAAAAGTGACCTTGTCAATTCTCATTCCCAAAATGTCTCAAATGCCAACATATGAAACCCTAGATTTAAGTCACAAACTACCAGATTAAGAGTGTTACTATGGGGGCTGGGGATTTAGCTCAGTGGTTAGAGTGCTTGTCTAGCAGGCACCACGCCCTGAGTTCGATCCCCGACACCAAAAAAAAAAAGAGTGTTACTATGAACACAATCATCTGTACACATTAGTTTTATTTAAAACATTAGTTTTAAAAATTAATTCAAAAAACAATTAAAAAACAAAAATTAAATCAGTAAATTAGTGCATACAGTAACAATGTTCAGTAACAGTCTGCCCTTTTTCAGGCAGTGGATATTTATTTTTCTTAATTTTACACCTAGACATATTAAAATACCAAAAAGTACTATGTGACTTTAGTTTTCTTAAGCCTTGTTCAACTTTATGTGGAGCTGCACACTATACTGGGTTTACTCTGTAAATCAAAAATGTGGCTGACGTCAAATATATTCAAGTTATCACTTAAAAAAATAAAGCCCCAAGAAGGGCCTCCAAGGGAAATAGCTCATTTCAAACAATGTCTTCCCCAGTATGGACACTAGTATCTCTTCAATACCTGAAGAAGCAAATGAAAAAGAGCAGATTTTCATTTCCCATCTAATGCACAATATAAAAACAATCTCGATCAGTAAACTTGTAAGGCACATCACTAATAATCACAATTCTTTTTCTTTGCATTGGCATAAGGGACAGCTACTACCATACCTACTTCATTTTACAACTTAAGGAAAACAACTAAAAACTGCTAGGAATACCCCAATTCTCAATGGAGCCAGTTTAAAGGAAAAACAGGCAGTGACCAAAACTAAATTGAAACAGAAAAATTGTTAAACAACATACAAAGTCCCTCCTAAAGGGGTTTATATGCTGCCCAAATCGCAGTGTTTAAGTACTAGCTTACATCTCCCAAGACTGCAAAACGGCAAGTTTTCACTCTTAAATGTTATGTAATGTTTGCTATCAATTAGTAAGTATTTGGGTATAAACAGCACATACTGTTGCAATAAAGTAAGTATACTTTAATTGTTCATACAGTGAAAAGTGTTACAGTATACACTACATATCCACTAAAGATTTTATTGACTTCTGCAGCTACTGAGATAGAATTATGTGGTAAAAACTTCCTACAATTTATTTGAAAATAATGGAAGGAAAAAATGGAAACAAAGCTTTTGTAAATAGGGAGGGAGGAGGGGGTGAGGGGAGGGGAATGGGAAAAAAAGAAGCAACAAGATATGTCATGTACAGGTACAAATCCCCTATGATGAATGTTATCACTATGTACATCTAAAATGTACCATTAAAATAAAATAAAATTTTAAAAAAAATTTATTTGAAAATATGCTCTAATGAAAGCACTACTCTAGAAAACATGCATAAGACAAACTTAGATAAAATTTAAACTGTCAAAGATCATTAAATGTTATTAATCTTACTCAGTTATCATAGTAAACAGTTTTGTGGGCTATTCTCAAAAAAAGATTTCATTACAATAATGCTAGTTTTAGGAGTATTTCCTTTTTTTTTTTGCTGCATATTTTCTTTTCTTTTTTTTTTTTAATGGTACGTTTTCGATATACATATTGATAACATTCATCATTGGGGATTTGTACCTGTACATGATATACTTTGTTGCTTCTTTTTTTCCCCGTTTCCCTCCAGGAGTACTTCCTTGAAGTGTAATTTCTACTGCAACGGTGACTGTGTAATTAACATAGAGGCAGATATCTATGTTGATCATACTTCAACAGGCAAGATTCAGATACAGACCAAATCCATCATTGAAACAAAATTAGCCAATTTGCTCAACAGCACTCTTCCATTCAATATAGAAAGCACACAGCTCGAACATTATATAGTGCTTATTCTTGGCAAAAGTACTTATCCAAGAGCAAATGTGATTCACTCACAATAGAAAAGTAAACTGAGTAACAGTGAGTCATAAAAGGAGCAGCAGAAAGGGAAGAAAAATACTTTAAGAAAATTCAAAAATTACCTGAATGCATCCGCTCTATAATAATGGACTGATGAGGTGGAGGTTGAAGAAAATGTGAAGCATGAGAAATTGCAAGGGCTAGACCAGAACCAAGTGGATTCTAGAAAAGAAAAAAGTATAACTCTATATTGGTATTACTCTTGCTATATAAAAACTACTAACCATAATAGTAACAGGTTTCATTTCCTGATGTAGATTCTGTAATATTTTATTTTATAAAAGAAAAATAATCTAATTTGATATATTGAATCTGTACAATAAGATTTTGTCTTCTAAAGTTAGAGTTTACTTAAAAATACTTTAAATGGATAAGCCAATGCCTGTTTAAAACATAATTTACCATTCTGGACTTGTTGGAATTTTTGTTATGTGCAGCAAGATTGACTGTTGGGGGATCAATGACTGAGCCTGGGAAAAGCTGTGCAAGTTCGGCATTAATCACAACGGAAACTGCTTCATTGGGTGGAGTGAGTGGTGGAGTCATAAAAAGTGGTGTTGTTTTTGGAGTGGGTGGAATAACATCAGATGGATGAATGAAGAATCCAGGGGCAGCCACTGGGTTGGAAGGCACAGAGTTGTGAACAGGACCTACTGCTGATGCTGCTGATGCTGCTGCAGCTGCTGCAGCTGTTGTCTGATGTAACTTGGCTTCCAGCTTTGCTTTCTGTAAAAGAAGTAAAAGCAACGTATATAGACTAATCCTGCCTACCTAACTTGTGAGGTATACTACAAGGGCGTATATTCTGAAGAGAAACATGATTAGCTAGATCCTAAATAAATATGAATCGAAACTGGACATAATATAAATGGAACACTGCTCTGCGATATGCACTCCTTTACTGAATATAAAACTTCTTATGTATTTTTCAAAGTGAAGGTGAAAAGCAAGCAGAACAATTAAATATAAATAAGGAAACAAAGTTCTGCTCTAAACAATATTAACAGGAGGTGGATTCTCACATAGACTAACCTGATAAAATTTGTCAACTAAAACTGTCACAGTGCATTTAAACCACAATACAATCTATAAAACATCTGTCGTTATTGCTAAATTTTAAATCACACTAATTTAATTGGTCTCTTCAATGCTGTTTTAGGTTCTCTCTTCCATGAAAATGGTTAAGTGATAACTGTAATGTTTAAGAGTGTTCAAACCGTACGGATTTTACTTCAAGAATGCACAAAAAGCATCAATCATATTCCCTCAAATGTATCAAATAAAATGTAATGCTACAATTTTAACGAATTTAAATGTATCACAAAGACTTTACCTCAATTTTTTGTTGAAAATGATTAGCTCACATTGTTCAGCCTATTTTCCTTTATGAAAATAATGGTCATTTTTATAGTACTTTTTCAGCTTTTGAAGTTTAGAGACAGCATGAACAAAGAGCCAAATAGTCTCCAACCTGTTGCTGAAGCTTCAAAAGCTGCTGCTGTTTCTCTTGCAGCACCTGTAGCTGTTGCTCGGCTGAAGCCATTGCATGAGAGAGAGACTGCAAAGCTACCTGGGCTGCTGAACTCAGTGCCGTCGAGGCTTCCCCAACAGTCCCCGATGAGAGTCCACCTACTGCAGGAGTAACCCCGAAGGAACTCACTGGCATAAGACAAGGGAAAACAAAAACAAAGACACCAGGATGAAGAAAAGGTCCACAGACAAACAAAGTATTCTATTTTCACACTACAACTATAGTGCATTTTAATTTTAAAAAAAAAAAAGGAACCAGGGAACAAGAGTTGGGGATTTAGCTCAGTGGTGGAGTGCTGGCCTAGCAAGCGCAAGGCCCTGAATTTGATCCCCAGCACCCCCCCCTAGAAACAGGAATCATGAGAACATAAATAGGAAAATCTTAATAGCAAAATTAGAGTACTGATTACACAGGTATTCAAGTTCTAAGGGATCCAGGAATGATTTCTAAGAAAAAGTCAGTTTACTTTTCAATCTATAAGTATTTTTGGTATTGAAAAAATTTCGTTTAATTTTAATAAAATGATCATTAAAGATGAGAATCACCTTACAAAATTTGAACCTAAGAAGTAAAACTACATTTCCCACACTACTTAGATGGAGAGAGGCACATTCCACATAAACTAAGGTCTAGCACACACTGCAGATTCATAAGTGGGATCACCAGTAAATGCCCGAGGAAACCCCGAAAGCTAAGATATTACTTTGACTTTCCCTTTCAATATCATTCAAAAACATATTACAAACAAACTTTCTTCCATTAAATATTTATGAAAAGCATTTCAGAAGCTGAAATAAAAACTTAATTCCACAACTTAATCTAACATGTCAGCCTAAAACAAGAGTAGGAGCCATGTTTAATAACAGCATTAATATTCTAACAGGCCTTTACTAGAAAGTTAAACTTGCATAATCGTAGTACAAATTCAGTATGCATTACCAAATGACTCTGTTCGACCAATGAGTAAGTGTATGAGGCAGATGTCACAATACCTTTTCATAGCTGATTAAGTAAAGAGAACTTACCCTACAACGCTGACAGTGGTACCACTGGTATTAGAACCAAGGGCTATTTATATGAAGCCAAAGCCAATGCAATCAGCGTGAAACTTATATCAACTTAATAAATCTTTGCAGCAGCAAAGTATTAACTCAGAAAAGTATTAGTTACCATTGTATTACCGTACGCACTACATACTGTTATAATCTCATTTTATAGATAATAAAACTAAGGATGAGGGAAGTAAAGTTATTTGCTCATTAACAGTGGGAAGAAAACAAAGTGCAGGTGACCTATCTTTGTAACATCTAACACGGGCTGTGTTTCAAAACTGCGAGCAGGAAGGTTAGAGACTGAGCTGGCAGTGCTTTGAGGGTGTGTGGAATACAGAGATGATCTCTTGGATATGCACAGACTAACTGTGAAAAGACAAGGACCTAGTTCCGCTGCTTGCTTTACAAGAAGGGAAACAGGTGAATGGTGTAAAGGAATATTCTTTCAAACCTAGGATTTTATTGTACCAAGAACTGAGCCCAGGGTTCTTTGAACTCAGCTACACCTTTGGCCCTTCTAGGGAGAAAAAGAAAAAAAAAGGTATTTTTGAGACACGATATTGTTAAATAGCTAAGTTGCCCAGGCAAGACTCAAACTTCTGATCTTCCTGCCTCAGGCTCCCAGAGCGCTGGAATTCCAGGCATGCACCACCATGTTTGGCTAAACTGAGGTTTATATCTGTAAATTTTTCTTACTCTTTTGAAAGCATTACTAATTCAAATAAATCTTCTTAAAAATTCAACTCCTGGATACTTAATTTCATGACAAAGCCAAGGACAGCCTTATTTATAATTAAATAGTTTATAATTAAAGTTTTCTGAAAGTTCTCTTTTTATCATAGCATGCTTTTATTTCAATTGTGAAAGTTTCTACAAAATGACTGTAACAGTCAAAGAATACAAACTGATTTTGATCTTACAAGAGTCTCCATATTTTAAAAAATTTAATTTAAAATTCTATCCTTACTACATAAGCTCAGAATTTTAGTGATTACTTCCACAATTAAGATAGAACACGATTCTGAAAAAAGGACACTAAAATAAAAAGCTGATAAGTTATTTTAAAATCGTTAGTAATTCTGGAGCCAAATACAAGATTAAGTTTTTCATGGCTTCTCCGGGAAACTGTTTTACCTTTTGTTAAACTGTTGAAGAGAACACTCACAAAATTATCACCAGCAAAATCAGTTCAAGACAATATATAAATCCTTCAGTGACAGTACAATAGATATAAAATCACATACAAAACCACTTAGGGGTTGGAGATTAGCTCAGTGGTAGAATTCAATCCCTAATACCACCACCCCCAAAAAATCCTCTTAGTTACACAACCTTCAATTATGTGTGCCACAATAGAAGTTACTGTAAATAAACATTCATGCTAAAATGAGGAGAAATAACAAAATATGAATGTTCCCAAAGATTAATAGAAACTTATTTTTAAGTGAAGACATTTATCAAAACCAATTTCACCACATACATATTTAAAACAATTGAATAGTATTTCGGATCTCCAAAGTTACTTTGAATTATTAACCTGAAAAACACTATTCTCTATTTACTCATCCCAACCTTCTCAAAGACATGACCAAATATACTGGTAATTTTAAGTACAAGAAGAACATTATGATGCCAAAATTAGCATACACAAAAAAGAC
The DNA here is from genome assembly GCA_004026905.1 of Hystrix cristata. Classification (NCBI taxonomy): domain Eukaryota; kingdom Metazoa; phylum Chordata; class Mammalia; order Rodentia; family Hystricidae; genus Hystrix; species Hystrix cristata. The sequence continues at coordinate 39,637 of PVJO010003945.1, read as the reverse complement.
TGGTCATCATTTCATGATTAGTAAAGTTTAGTAATAGAAACGTGGAGTTTGTTTTACTCTTTCTTCTATTTCCATTATGGTTGGTATTTTCGAAATTAAAGTTTCTAAAACTGCACATAGACATAAACAAAAGGATTCAGAGCTGGGGGAACCTGAGGGAACAGTATGCACCTATGAATTGACTAAGAATATAAAACTATACTATTTCACCAGAATATTCCTCCTATATGTTTTCACTTAAAATGACAGCAATGAGATGTATAAATGCTAAAAACAGATATTCAAATACTTACATATCACTTTTGTTCATTACTGCATAAAATATATAATAAAAGAAGGGTATATACCAGTAAACGTACTTGCATCATCCCTTTCTATTCTGGTTCCATCACTAGTTGACACACAAGTAAAGTGCAGAGGTTCGACTTCTAGGAGTCCAGTGAGGGATGTGAAACTACCCTCAGCAGCGGTGCAACTACTGACCTTTCCATTTCCTAATACAGAAAAACAAAAATCTTAAAATATGTGAAGATAATCTTCAAAAAGCAAGTCATTAAAAGTTACAGCTACAACTCCAAGTTTAGTAAGAACACATATGCACAAGTCTTACACAGTGCTTCAACAATAAATGTGGTATTAAGAAATCCCACAAAAGGAGATTACCAGTTTCCTTACTACAGAAGGCCAGTTGCATAAAAGCAATTTAGCAGCCACTCACAGTAATAAGAAACAACAGATACTGTTTTCTATGAACACTGAAACTTATATTCAGTAACAATTTAATTTCAAATACAGAAAAAAACCAACTTCCTGAAATTAGCTATCGTACACTCCATTATGAATTATATCAGAATATAATGAGCAATCAACTGCATACATATAAGACTAAAGAACTATATCCAAACATTAACCACATTTATCCTGAGACACTATACCTCTTATTCATTAAAAAAAACTGCAAATTAGCATAAATAGTTTAAAAAATGGTCACAACTAAAGAAAATTTGAGCCAGAGCAAGAAATCTAGAATGAAGCACACAAAAGAATTCAAGTGAAAATGTGTTTCACTATGCAGTATATTCATTACTTTTCAAATTTTCTACAGTTAGCCCTTGAAACATATTCTTTAAAAGGCAAAATAAAACAGAATCTAGAGATGGAAAGACCAGGAAGATATACAAATGGTCATCAACATTTGAAGGATTACTAAATGCCAGACTAAACTGTAATAACTTTGTTCTCCAATGTTAAATCTGTGGCCAAGACAGGGACTGACACATACATTCAACAACATGTTTATTGTATATGGAAACAAAAGGTATAATTTTTACTTAAGAAAAATTTAAAGGACTAGTAAATCAAGGAGAGATCAATTTTGAGGCACAAGGTAAGAAAATGTTTCCCTGATATAATGATGAGACTCACGGGAAGAGTAAGAGACTGTAGCAATCAGTGGTGGTGAATCTGCGGCATGGGGTGAGGGGGGTGAAGGAGGAAGTTTGTTAACACTAAAAGTTCTAAAAAGTTCCCCAGGGGTTGAGGATCTAGCTCAGCAGTAGAGTGCTCGCCTAGCAAGAGCAAGGCCCTGAGTTGGTACCCAGCAGCACCCCCTGCCTCAAAAAGGTTCACCATCAGTACCCTAGAAGTAAGAGAAAACAGGCAAAAGGAACTTGAGTGAAAATCTCTATAATAGGAAGGCATGTAGCACACATAAAAACAAAAAGAACAATATGGCTAGAGGAACAGTTCTCAATCCTAAAATTGTTATATGCAAAATGTTTAAGTATATAGATATAAGACATACACATATATATAAATATACACACACATATATATACACACTAAAGAGCTTTTACTTACATTGATTGAAAATACACTGATTATTTACCACAGAAATTTTGAGACAAAAAATTATGAAAATAATCCATTTAATAATAAAAATCCATCGGACGTTACAAGAGTGTATTTTCATCAAAAATTACTACCTTCCAAATAGATAATAGTGCTGCCTGCCTGTAATCCCAGCATTCTAGGAGACTAAGGCAAGAGGACTGCAAACTCAAGTTGAAGGTGGGCAATTCAGAGATGTTGCAAGACCTTGTCTCGAAATTTACAAACTAAAAATTTTTTAGAAGTAAAGGGCTCCGGATGTAACTCGAAGAGAAGTCCCCAAATAAAATCCCCAGTATGGGGGGGGGGGGTGAGGACCACTTATTTTCTAAAAAAAAAAGAAAGAAAACCAAAAATATAATGAGAAGATCTAACAAGTCAGAATTTTTAACAGGTTGGGAAAGAAATGAGTTTTATTAAAACCTATTAAAAATTCTGACTTGTTAGACAACAGATGGATCATCCTATCTGCCTCTATATTTAATGTACTGGAACACAGTATTTGGGTAGAATTATGTAAAGAAATTCTAAGAAATACGTAGTTGAAAAAGGACTATTTTAATAGTTTTACATATTCAAAAGGTTGACAAGTGGCACAGCTCCTTAAATATTAGTTATATTATCTGAAGTCTTATCCAGGAGCTTCTAAAACTGTTACATTAAGATTAATTGGTATGCCGGGCATGGTGCCACACACCTGTAATCCCAGCAGTCAGGAGGCTGAAATAGGAGATCACCATGAGTTCAAGGCCATCCTGAACTACACAGTGAGAGCCTGTCTCAAAAAAAAAAAAAAAAGAAAGAAAGAAACAGAAAAGATTAATGGGTGTATCTTGTACTTTTAAAGAACTTTTTACCCACACAGAATAGTGACATATATCATGCATAGATCACCTGGGAAATACTGATTATTACTGTATACAAATCTTCCAAATGTTGACACATGCCATTATAGGATATTAGAAAATAAAGCTCACTAAAATATATCCCATCAAGAAAGTTTTTATGTAATGAGAAGTTGTCAAGATCACTGTAGAGGATACAAGATTCCCAAAATTCTAATTTTTGCTTTAAGGGCTCTATTTTTAACAATGGCAACAAATACTACCATCTTCTCCCAAACTGAACAGGCTACAGTTATTCACTTCTTTTTTTGCGGGGTGGGGGGTGGGGATTGAACTCAGGTCCTTGTACTCTACCATTTGAGCTAAATCCCCAATCCCAGTCATTCACTTTTAAGAAAACAACTGCCAAATAACCATGTCTGAATGAGCAGAGTTTGCCATCAGCCATTCTGGCAAATAAAAATGGTGTTACATAAATAAAACATTCAACTAGTTTAGTATATGTGCTGCCAAAGTGAGCACAACATTCAACTAGTTTAGACTGAAACTCAAACAATTATACAAATCTACTTCTCTAAAACAACCACGTGACTTCAGAATACAGACGTGCTCTTATTTCCCATTTGATTGCAGAGTATTTGAAAGACATATAATAATGGACTAAAAACTTTTACTGCTTCATTAAGGACGTTCAAAAATGACACTGAAATTTTTAAATTTCCAATGCATAGCGAAGAACATCATATTTTGCACAATCAGTACAAATGTTAATACAGTGAAAATGGCCAATAATGAAAAGACTTCTCACAATTTAGGTCTCTTTAAAGGATTCCAAGAACACTGAGGGAGTCTATGGGCAAAATTTTGAGAATCACTATGCCGAAGACAGGAGACAAAACCATGGCAAAAAATCAGGGGGTAAAGGAAAGAGAGTCCAATTTTACAGGATTTTTGTATGCTATATTAGAGACTCTGAACTTCAGGAGAAATGAGAAGACAAGAAAAGCATTTTTAGGAAAGAGACTGAGTGATTAGGCTTACATTCAAAAAAGACTGCACTTACTGCAATGTGGAGAAGGTAATGAAATGAGGCAAGAACAGATACAGGAAGATCAGTTCAAAAGCAATTATTGCAATCTAGGTTCAAGATAATGATGGCATGAGCTGTAATCAAGCCATTGTTGAAGATAAGACAGAGAGCAGAATTTAAATACACATGGATACAAAATAAGTAAATAGCCTCAATGTGGGGCATAAGAAAGAGGTACCAAGGATAACCCTTGTCTTGTGCTAGTCATGCCACTGGTTGAGATGAAATGTAGTAGGACTAATAATGCTAAGTAAGATGATGAGACATTCATATAGAGACATATCATAATTTCTATTTCTCACATTTTGAGCATCCTTTACTGAATATGGCTGCTCTTGCAAACCTGAATGCCAGAAACCATGCAAGGCCTCAGCCTTATTGTCTGCTCCTTATATTCTCACTGTAAGGGATCTCTTTCTGTCTTACAGTATACTAAAGGCGCCTGTATCACTAGCTTAACCCTACACTGCAAGTCCCAATCAAATTGCAACAGCCCAGGAAATGTGTCACTTGGACAAAGAATGGGCATAAGGTAATCAGTGTTGGTGAGATGGGCATAAGGTAATGAGCAGCTAAGTCATCAAACACAAGTGGTAACATATAAACTCAAGACAATGTAAGTCATTATAAAAAAAAAAGTGACAGACCAGTGTGTGTAGTATGGTCTCTTCCACTAGAAATGTTAATGAGTATACGTAGCAAACAAGACTAAATAGCTAAACATCTAAATTACAATGAGTGGGTAGAAACGGTGGGGTTGTGGTAGTTTTATTTGCATTTCTATGTTTGACCTTCCTATTTTACTTTTTCACAGTTCATAATTTATAACACGTAAAGTGAGATTAACTTCCCAAATTTACTTAAGTTTAATGTAGTAATTATTTTTAATGCATTTACAAATATATTTTCTAATGTTTTGGTTTACTACCAACACTTGCAATATGTGTAATTGCATGGGAAAAACATTTAAAATTGTCAATACTTTAGGCAATGAAAATAAATACCAAATTCAAGCACATGAAAATTGTACACACACTGTTATACATACAATCCTAAAAGCAGGTTCTTCAAGAATATGTAAGATACACGTAATGCACACAAAGCTCACCTTAGATGAGCGATAGTGAATACCAAAAATTATGTTTTACTTTAATATGTAAGATACACGTAATGCACACAAAGCTCACCTTAGATGAGCGATAGTGAATACCAAAAATTATGTTTTACTTTCTGCATTTTTTTTTTTTTTTTTGGTGCTGGGGATCGAACTCAGGTCCTTGTGCTTGCAAGGCAAGCACTTTAACCGCTGAGCTAAATCCCCAGCCCCTACTTTCTTCATTCTTGATTATTAAAGTATGTATCAATTTTATACTTTTGAAATAACATGTATTTTGACTTTATAGAGATAGCAAAGGTACAGCAAATACTTTAAAAGGCTACAGCATGTAAATCAAATTTTAAACAATCTAATGAACATTAAAATTGTCTGACATATAATGAAAGAAATTCATAATCCTTTCAAAGATAACATTAATATACAGGTTCACTATCCCTATCCAAAATGCTTGGGAACAGAATTCTAATTTTGGCATTTTTTTGGATTTTGGAATATTTGCATAGACTTGGTGTTTGAGTAGTCCTAATCCAGAAGTCAAAAATGCTCTGAAATACAAAAACCATGTCAAATTTTGAATTTTCAGACTAGGGATATTCAACCTGTTCTTTTTTTGGAGGGGGGGGGAAACAAAGAAATTAAGGCAAACAATTTAACACTTTATAAATGTGAAGTTGTGAAGAATTTTAGTTTTCTATGGACAGTATAAAACCGCAATGTATTGCATCATATGATAGCTGAAACCCAGATTAAAACATTTAGAAACTCCTTTAATAAAAAAAAGTCACTACCTGAAAGGACATCTGATAAATCAATCTCATCTGACTGGACACCAATGCTGCTATTGTATATATTTTTACAAGAAGAGCCACTCATCTCCAAATCAAAAAGGACTGGATCAAATGGTGAGCTATATAATCCATATCTGAAAAACAAAAATAATGTACTAACAATTTCACTGCCAAGTCATTTAATTAAGAAAGTAATTGTAAAAAAGTAGTTCAACTATGGTGACAGAGAAAGTAACCACGTTTAACTAATCCATCAAATTCACTGAACCACAATATTGTTCTCTCAATCCATACTTCAAAAGACAGTATCCAGAGACTCACTAAGTATGACTCCAATAAAGCTGGCAGCTAATGCAATCAGACTGTCATCTGCAGTCTAAGGCATAGAAGAAAGAGTTATCAGAGTTATCAGTCACTCTTCCCAACTCTTCAATCACTACGATCGCGGTGCAAAGTGCAAAGGTTTTGAGGAAAATTTCAGGATCAAGATTTCTAATTTAAAATGGTTAGAAAAATCACTGCTGTAATTAAATCACTCCCTTATTTCAAAGGCTAAAAATGTGGCACGAATTCAAGTCTAAACACTTAATATTTCTTATTCCACCATGCTGAGGTTTTGGAAAACATAACCAGCAGACAGAAGAATACTAGGTAAGGGGGTAAAAAGCCATTTATATAACTACACCCATAAAGTTGTAAAAATACAGAAACCAGTCACATAAGATGCTTCTTTCATTTGCAAGGGAGTGCATTTTTAAGTATTAAGTAGCCCCCTAATACATCTGTAGGACTTCTCCAATAATTAAAAGGAGTAATTTCAGATGAATTAGGGGGAATGAAAACTTTAGGCTAATATCATTTGGAAACACTTAAACAGGCTGGGGGCTTAGCTCAGTGGTTAGAGTGCTTGCCTAGCAAGCACAAGGCCCTGAGTTCAATCCCTGGCACCAAAAGAAAAAAAAAAATTAAAACATAAATTGAACATACTTATGCAAGAAAAATAGTATTTTGGGGGGGATGGCACTGGGGATCAAACTCAGGGCCTTGCACTTGCTAGGCAAGCACTCTACCACTGAGCTAAATCCCTAACCCAGAAAAATAGTATTTTAAGCGTATATATTAAGTAACAATTCTGTGCAAAGGTGATTTATATCCACAAAGGCCCATTATTAATCATTACATATGTTAAAATACTGTACCTTGTTTGAAGTAAAGCCTCCATTGGTGTCAACCTGTCCTGTAGCTGTCTGGACACTGCAGTAAGCAAAGACGCACAAGCTGTACTGCACCCTGCCAAATCTTCATCTTTAACATAATTCAGTAGGACAAAATACCAATATACAGAACCTGAAAAAAACAAGAGCCAACATCAAAATTTTTCCTTTCCTCCTTTTTCTCTAACAGAGAGAACTTCAGGTTACATATTTACTAATAAACCTCCTTTTGCTAGAAAGATAATTTCTTTTTCGAGAAAGAAAATCTTTAAGGCAAATTACAAAGAAAGACCAACTTGGAGGAATCAAAGAAAAAGAACAACTGCTACTATGGACCATATCCTGAGGCATAGTCCTACACTAAGAACTTCAAATATACTTGAGAGGTATATGAAGTGAACCTAGACATTTAGGAATGCTATCGTGTTGTAAGATGACTGTGAAGGACATTTTAGAATAACTGAGGAAGTGAAGACTACAGGTTCTCAAAGACATCCTTCCTCAATAGCATACTTTACCAAGTGAATTAAGTATAGTTATTCTAGACTGCCAGTTAGATATGGGGCAAGAGGGCTTATAAAATGACCATTGTGTATTTTAAGATTATTTTATGAACCTTAAGATGTCTAACTACTATGGACACGTCAGAATGTAAGCATTCCATTTCTAAAACTGTACTCAAGAAACTGTTTTAAACATCAGGGCTATTATCTGAACAAACGACTGACTCCAAACTAGTCTACACTATGTTACAGAGTTAATAGTTGTAGGTAATATGTTCAAGTAAATGTAAAGTCTCTTCATCTAAATTAAAACAATAAAATAATCACATTCATCAACTAACTCTGAGAAGCATTTTTTTTCTGGTTTACCAGAAAGATCAAATCCTAGTGAAATACAAATCTCATTTCAAGTTGCTGAATGGGGCAGTTAGGTATAAAGTTGTGAGAAATGTCTACAAAAAAAATACTAGGTTTAAAGGGCCACATTAGTGGCACTTTACAGTAACAGCATAAAACAGCAAGAGAACATAACAATCTTCAAAAATCTTCATTAATTCACATATGTACCATCTTAAGGGTTGCTCTGTTTTTGACAGGCCTTTCTACAAAATTTTTAGATGCTATAAAAATTCTGTAGAATTTTTCATAGTGGCCCCTTCTATGGAACTCAGTTTGGGTAGCCCTTCTCCAATCACACAAAATATATGCACATCCAATAGCACCTGGACCATTTTACTTAGTGTGTCATTTCCATGGCACTTTCTGGCATTTTAGTTTAAGACATCTGATGTACAGTCATAAACAAACAAGTTAGTCAACGATTTTAATAAAGTACAGGAAAATACATAAATTGAGATAGCTTAATATTTTCTGTCCATTTAACCTTCTCCTAGAAATAAACAGAAAGCACATGGCCATCTAACCACAAGACATCCACCTCTTTAAAAAAACACAGGTAAGCTACACAGCAAAAAATAAATAAATAAATAATAATAATAAAGAAAAAGCAGTTAATAGGATAATCTCTATGACTATATTTGTAATTAAACTAATTTTACATACCACCAGTTGCTGCTGATGGTAAGAATGACATATTATCTAGTAAAGCCTTCAACAGAACAGATCCAAATCCTGGTTGACATGGGTCACATTTGCCGTTACTGAAAAATTTTAAAAAGAAAAATTATAAAGACATTATTCATGGTTTTAAATTCAACCCTAAACCTGACAAAGTACTTAAAATTCTTTAAAATGTATTCATACTGATAACGGATAACAAAAATCTGCTTTAAGGTCCTGCAAACATACTACAAGGTAGCAGAGACTAATTATATTAAGCCTTTGTAACTATTTTCTTATGCATTAAATTGCTATCTTTTTATAAAGGGCCAACAAACTAGGGCGATCAGTATTGACCATTATTCTTACTTCCTAGAGAGTTTAAGTTTTCAAGACTTATAGAAAATGGTATGCACAACTTTAGAAAAATGTCCAGTAAGATCGTTATAAGATAGGGACTAACTTCAGGTGAACAAAAGACAAGACAGTTCTGAGTGACAGTGAAGGAAGGAGTTCCTCTTACTAAATTCTCCAGACCACGACTAATAAGCAGAAAAGCCTAACACACTTCTTCTACTAAGACTTATTTAAGATGCCATTTTGTCCTAAGAACCCAAAACTCCTTGGCATCTCACCAACCCTGTTCAGCTTTCGAAATTCTATGTTGTATATTTTACTCAGCAAAGACCAAGTTAAACCACAGACAAGGTATCAATCACCAAACTGCAGGTGCACATAGAAAGTATGCCTTCAAATTTAAAACGCACGAACCTAATACACAAGGCTAGAAATCGGGCACATTTATGGGCTATACTTCGTCCTGCCTCAAAGAAGCAAACACGGACGATATCTGAAAGACATTTTCGTGTTTTTGAAAGTAGGCTCTCACTTCCTTCCTTTGAGCTGGAAAACAACAGCAGACATTTAGATTCATCTTGAACTTTGAATCATAACATTCAAAGAGCAGTCATCAGTGGTAAGCAAAATCTTAATTATTAACCTTCCAGGTCCATTTGAATGTACTCCAGCCAACCAACAGAGAGTATCCAACACAAGGCTCTGAGCATGTTCAGTGATTTCACCATCATCTGCTTTTCTACAAAGAGTACTAAGCAGCTTCTCATGAAATTCTGAAAACTGTAGCATGGCACAACGCTGCACTCTATAAGAAAGAAGACAGATATATTACCCATCAAAAGAGAACAGTTAGACTAAAAGTATGATAAACTCGTTGATCATGTCTCATTCTAAATCATACATATCACAATTACTTCTTTAAAAAAACAAACTTTCAGGGCTGGGGATGTAGCTGAGCAGTAGAGCACGTCCCTAGCATGGACAAGGAGCTGGATTTGATGCCCAGTGCCACCCAAAAGACACACACACACACACACGCACACACTCTCCCTCTCTCTCTCTCTAATACAGCATACCTATAGTACTTTATTTGTGCAAAGTTTTAAGTGTTATGAAGTTTACAAAAACAGTGTGTACACCAGGGATAACAATGAATACCCTCATATCCTCACTGAGATTATAATTTCTTTTGAGAGATGGAAAGCAAACAAAAATTTTCAGGTGAAAACTACACTTCCCATTTCTTGTGTGTTTGTTGGCATATTTTGCACTGAAGATGGGCACAGTGACATACGCCTGCAGTCCCAGGGCGGGTAGGGCAGGAGGACTGCAAGTTTAAGTAAGAGCAGCATGTGCAACTTAGCAAAATCTTGCCTCAAAACAAAATTTAAAAAACTTTAAAGGAAGTGGGAATGTGGCTCATGGTTGATCACTGGCTAATATGCCTCAGGCACTAGGTTCAATCCCAAGCACAGCAAAAATGAAATGAAATTACCTTTCTTTAGAAATTGAAGTTTTCTTAAATCTTCGAATGGTGACTGAGACTTCTTGAAGTAAGTCACAGCCACGGAGATTTTCAGATTTACGGGTGCCACTTGTATTTTCATTTTTAACATTAGACGATTTTTCCTAAACATACAAAAATAAATAATTGAAAGGAAAATAAAAAATTAAGAATGAAGGAAAACTAACTGCATTAAGACTGTCAAAACATAAATCTCAAAATGGTAGCGTTGAGCTGGGCGTGGTGGCTCATACTTGCAATTCCATGCCACAGGAGGCTGAAGCACAAGGACTGCCCCAAGTTCAAGAACAGCCTGGGCTACATGGTCAGTTCAAGAGACTATTTTTCCACAGAATTGTAACAAGGAAAATAAAAACAGATGTAGTCACTATTTTAAAGGCCCAGTGATTTAAGATTAGAAAAACAAAGTTCCCAGTTAAGAGTACTTTATACACTATTTGAGATACACACATTCTTCAACTCTACAGTTCATTCATATCAATATAAAAAAATGGAGATAACAGTACCTGCTCTGCCTACCTCAGAGTTATTTTGAGGGTTAAATCAGATAAGTACACACATCCCTGAAATACTGAAAGACCTATACACATGTAAGATGATTGGTGTTACTGATACTGCTGCTGTTTTACTAATGAATAATGAAGGTAAAGAAACAAAACCTCCAGAGCTCAGGAAAATCCAAGACCATATAAGTATGAAGCATCTGCACTGTACACAGCTAGTTGTAGAAAATCTGCCTTAAAATTAAAACATATCAAGCCGAGTCTGTCCAGCCAGAGGCCGCTGTCCTCAGCGCTGCAGGCCGCGCCATGCTGGGCTTCCAAAGTAGCTGGAGTAGGGCGCTGGCTGCACGGACACGCAAGCCTCAGGTGTGCTCATCTTTTGCTACAGGGCCCAGGCAAAAGAATGGAACACTATATAAATTTCGTGCCTATGATCGTAAACCCTCAAAAATGAATGAGTTCCTGGAAAATATTAAGAAAAATGTTCATCTTTGGACAGCTCACTCTGAATTGGTTGGATTTTGGAACACAGAATTTGGAGGCAGAATAAACAAAGTGTTTGGAAGTATGATAATTTTGCTCACTGAACTGCAGTCCGGAAAGCTTTGGCCAAAGATAAGGAATGGCAAGAACAATTCCTCATTCCAAATTTAGCTCCTACTGATAAATAAGAGAATGAAATTGCTTATCCGGTCCCAAGGTGCAAAATAGAAAGGCCTGCAAAAGAAGGAGTCTAAACTGGCTATTTTTCAGATGAAACGTGGTGGCCCAGCTCTGTGGGGCGATTCACTTAAAAGGGCAATTAATGCCCACATTGATCAAGGCTACGCAAAACTAGTTGGTGTTTTCCACACAGAATATGGAGCACTCAATAGAGTTTATGTTCTTTGTCAGAATGAGAGTCTCAAGAGTCATGCAGCTGGGAGACGCGAGTCTTATGAGGATCCCAGTCATGGCAGCTGTTCAAAAAAGTGTCAACTACCTAGAGTCTCAACAGAATACGCTTCTGATTCCTAAGTCATTTTCACCATTGAAGTAGTTGCTACTGAAAATACCAAGCATTTCATTAAATAGTATAAGATGTGTCTGCTAATACTACTTCAATTTTCCCAGGAACATTGTTCTGACTGTTATTTGAAGGAGGTGGTAAGTTAACTCGCTATGTTCCTTGCGGTGTTTTAAAGCTACCTCTCATTTGTCACGACTACTTCAGGAAATAGCTCCACTCATTTTCCCTGTAGCATTTTAGTATCAATTATACATTAGAAATAGTTGTCACTACTTAATGATCTTGATTTTTCATTCATTTCTCAATATCATCTGTATTTTGAGAGTACTTTGCCATATAGCACTTTCTTATATTCACATAATGATTCTGTATTTCCTTGCCTTACAGTATGTATTTTTAAATTACTCGCATGTACTATCTTTTCACTGTTTGCTTTTTGGAGATTTAAAAAGGTTCTTCCTGGCAAAGTTTACTTTGTGACATCAAATGGCATTCATAAAAATACTAAATCAAGTATATTTCTTTATTTTTGAAAATCAAGTATATATCATTTCTGTCATCTGTGTTAAGTAAGGTTTTCACACCACTAGGTCATTCTGACTTGGAAAATAATGCAATTATGTCACAGCATTAAAAATCTAGAGAAGAACTGTTGGCTTACATACTGAAATATGTTCATTATAATAATTTTACTAATTTCAACTTCACCTTAGGTCTCTCACAAAGATCCTGAGGCACTTGTTTTAAAGAAATCTTTATAATTATGGAAATATTTGCTGTAAATAAAAGCCTACATATCCATAAAAAAAGATTAAAATATATCTCTTCCTGCATCCTCCCAAATGGTCAGCAACAACAACAACAACAAAAAAAAAATTAAATTAAATTAAAAAGATGGTGTGTTACCAACTGAGAGCACAGAGGAAAAAATTCTCAACTAAGAATATAAATATTATAGTCTAAAAATAATTATAGAAACCAAGAAAAAACAAAAACAAAAAACAAACTTATTTAGGAGCCAGGCACAGTAGTGCACACCTATAATCCCAGCACTTGGGAGGCTGAGGCAGGATGACTGCTTCAAGTTCGAGGCCAGCCTGGACAACACAGTGAGTTTGAGGCCTGCCTGGAAAACAGTGAGTTCAAGCCCAGTCTGAACTATATAGGAGACCCTCTCATCAAAAAAAACAAAAAAAGCAAAAACAACAACAACAACAAAAACAAAACCACAAACCAAAAAAAACTCACCTTAATTAAAAATAATTACGAAGGAAAACATCTGCTAGTAATTACTCACTACTGAGTATACTTTATAAAAGCTAGGTAATTTGCCTGAAGTTAACGCAAACATTTTCTTCTTAATTACATATTTTTTAAATAACTGCAAAGAAAAAGTATAAAGCAAGCGCAAAATAAAACATCAATAAAGGTTCACACTTCCAACAGGGTGCCAAGTTTCCTCTGCAATGTTTACAATGGCACTACTATAGGTCCAAATGATAGTATCATACCTTGCCTGCTGCAACTTTTGCCAAGAGTGAAGCAAGTGAGTAACCCTTGTTACTCTGGTGTCTCAGAGATGGAAGTCTTACTACAGGACGTATACCACCATTACAAATCTCATCTGTTCCTCTTTCATTCACTGCTTTGACGTGGATTAAAAATGAACGATATTTTCCTCCTGCCATTCCTAGTGGAGTGGTGTAAAATGGAATAAACAACTCAATCACCAAAAAAGTAAACTGTTTTTCATCTTCATAAAACAAGCTAAATAAAAATGTCATGAAAAGAAAACTATACCAGGACAGAATTTCTAAATTATATTGTTTGGGTATGTGGCCAAACAATTGTGGGGAAGAGGGGGCAGTGCTGGGGACTAAACTCAGGGCTTCGTGCTTGCTAGGCAACCACTCTATCACTGAGCTAAATCCTCAACCCCAAATAATTTTTATATGCTGGTAGCAAACCAAAAAAATAAATAAATAAATAAAATAAACCAGGGAAGTTGTATCAGCAGGGTAATACCCACATTTTTGATCATTAAATATTTGGCTTTTTTTTTTTTTTTTTTTTGGTTCCAGAGATTGAACGCAGGACCTTGTGCTTGCAAGGCAAGCACTCTAACCACTGAGCAAAATCCCCAGCCCTCCGCATGTTTTTTTCTAATGACATCATTCATTTTAATGGTAGAAATTTTGTAAACTGCATAAAAACAAAAAGAAAAAAACAAAACTGTCCTAAAGTACCATTCATAGATAATTATAGTATCCATCATCATGCATATCCATCCAGTCTTCTTATGGACATAATGCATCTAAAGTACATATACACAAGTATGCCCACATACATACTACATTAAAGTATTAGCAGCTGAAGATCCAAATGCTTTAGAGAGTCACTACCTAGGTTTGAATAATGGCTCTGCCATTAATTAGGCACATGACAAACATTCTCTCTGTAGTTAGATTCTTCCAATGTAAAATAAGAATAGTTATCTACCGCAGAGTTAACTAAAATTCTTTTTTACTGTGCCTGTTACAAAGAAAGTACTCAATAGTTACTATCACTAGTACCTGTTCTATCTTGTTTTAGCTAAATTGAGATTATAATAACACAATTTATATTTAAAATCTATTGTAAAAACACTTTCAAATTAATACGCCTGCTACCAAACGATGCATCTGTTGTTGCCTTAGCAAGTATTAAGTATTTTCGTTACTAGAAAAGCAAGCTTTATTGTTTTTCAATTACCTACCTCCCTATATGCTTGCACTGCATTGTTACACTATTTTTCCTGCCAAAGAAGCTGAGATAAAGGTGCACAATGCTGCACCCAGTTGACTTTATACTTTTCATATTGCTGTACTAGTATTTAGTACCTGACATGACTCTCCCTCTTAATCTTCTGTTTCAAAATTTCTTTGGCCTCACCTCATCCTTTTACTCTTCCTCAAAAATTTATTTCTAAAGTTTCAAAAATGTTAAGGGCAATTTGACTAAAAAAAAAAGAATCATAATTCTAAGAAAATCACACTTTTACATATGGAGGCTTTCCAGATAAAGGGCATACAATTCCACTCTCTGTTTTGTCAAAACCAAGATTTTTTTTTTTTTTTTTTTTTTTTTTGGTGCTGGGGATTGAACTCAGGGCCTTGTGCTTGATAGGCAAACTCTCTACCACTTGAGCTAAATCCCCAACCCCAAAAACCAAGATTTTTATTTCATATTAAAAATTTAAGTTTCATAGTCTCACTAAACGAAACTTTATATGCTGAACAATGAGAACAGATTTTATTGCTTTTGCTAATGACTATATGCCAGTATGAAGCCCAACACATCATGTCTTAAAAACTTAATGAAGGAATGAGATATAGTTAAGAAAGCACAATAAAGCTTTCATATACAATAATCTTCCTTACTCATGGGCACCAGTGATTCCCAGGAACTGTGGATAGTTCTGAACACATATGTTAGTATGTTTTCTCCTACACATACGAAACTATGATAAAGTTTAATGCCTTTTCTATTCACTCAACTGTGACAGTAATGTCTGTAGTTTGAAGTACAACAACAGAACTTGGATTTCTTTTTCCTTCTTCACAAGTTCACAGAAGACTCATTCTTACCACAGATTTTAGCTACTGAATCATCTGATTTTTCTTTCCTTAAAAAAACTTTTACCCTTTATATAAAGAAAACAAATTCAGCTTTTCTAACATATCCAAGTGGTGAGAACCAATACTCTTGGACATTGATACCATTATAAAATAAAATAGTGGATACTCAAAACAAGCACGGCAATACTGTGAGAGTTGCTCTGATAATCAAGATTGTTCTAATAAACTAAGTGAATAAAGGGTGGGTAGTGTACAGTGTGGATCTGTTCGACAAAGGCCAGGTGGAGCACACCGAGACAAAATTTCATCAAACTACTCAAAATAGTGTGCAATTAAAATTTATGAATTGTTTATTTCTGGACTTTCCAGCAATTTTTGGACCATGGTTGACTCAGTACCATACCATAGAAAGTCAAAGATATATGGGGCACGAGTATATACCATGTCTGCAACCGAATGTACATGTGTAAATGTGAACAAATATTAGGAAGAGAATATACAAGAGACAGTTGTTATTTAGGTGGTAAACTATTTTCTTGGTTTGGAGAAAGACTTCCCCACACACCTCTACAAATTTACTCAACAACTAAACTACACATTTTGGTGGTTGGTTTTTTAAAAATTCAACCATATGGCATAAAAGCTAAGTAAGTCCTACTGCTAATAAGTATCTTATTATCCATGCACTAGTTAATTATTTTTGAAATACACATTCATTATAATTTATGTTTACTTATGATATATGAAATATAACTGATACTATGAAAAGTTTAAGACTCTTAAGGAATGATATTACAAAAATATGTAACAAATCCTTGGAAGATATGGTACTCTGAAGGGATAGGACAGACAGAAACGACAGAATACAGGTTTGCGGATTTAGTTCAGTGGTAGAGCACTTGCCTAGCAAGTGCAAGGCCCTGAGTTCAATTCCCCCCCTAAAAAGAGATGACAGAACATATTGTCTGATTATCTGCAAAAGCTCTGTCAAATCACCCTGTGGTCATTTCTTTAGGTCTCATCAAAAAGTAGGATCAGAAATTTCACATAACCAGTTACTTATGAGAGAAAATAACCTCAAGCTAGGTAGCTAATGGAATTTCTAAAGAAAGTCCCAAACAAAAGGGTATCTGACATTTTTCAGATCATTTAAAAAAAAATTTATAATTATGATATTATTTATTCTGCTTTTACCAACTATATTACTTTACCTTTAACAAGTTTGGGGCTTGTTAATGTCAACATCCCAGCGTGCCCTGATAGATCAAGACCACTAGCAAGCCATACTGGCCCACATAGAATGTCTTCTTTATGGTCCTCTAAAAATGGACATAACCTCAGACCTAAAAAAAGCAGATTGTTCTTTTAAATTATTTAAAATATATTTTTAATAAGCAAATAGCCATCCCGCTTACATATAATACCACCACACAAAACATCATACTTAGAATGGAATCTATTGCCATGCTAAGGAACTATAATCAAGTATCTGATACGGTGTGTTATTTTCCATTCTCATATTATTTTTACATTTCACCTTGATTTTAAAGAAAATGTATAGAGCCATGACTTGATTTCAAATCCCAACATATTAAAAAAGTAAGAACCCAAGTATTAGCGTAGCTGTGTTCACAAAGATGAGCTGAAAGTTAAAGCACAGATTGCCAAAGCAGAATTATAGGTTATTTTTTAATCAATTTCTTAAATTCAAGTTTTTGCAAGCCATAAAGAAATCTCTGGCGAACAATCACCACTCCTTTTACTGTCATGGACAACAGCTCTATAATTTAACTCACACTGTGATTCCTCTACATCCATGTGCTGCATTTCTTCATTCAAATCAACCAGGGACGGTTTCCCATTTTGTTCCACTTCAATGTTAAGAGCTGGAGACAAAGGAAAGGTGATCTGCCTATCTACTGCTGTTTCTAGAGGATAAAAATATTAGTAAACTTAATTTTGCTTAGTATCAATGATTTCTGTGCCTATATCTCTAAAATTTGATGTTCAATTGGGAACTGTGATTTTTTTTTTAAATCACAGATGCTAAAAAATGTTAATTAAGACAGGAAGAAAACTGAATCCCACTAATTATTTCATATAATCTTCCCTCTCTTTATATTAATAAAATATTCACCTGAAGAATTTACTTGCTGAAAATTCAATTAAAATTTCTTCACCTAGACTGCACAGTATAAGTACTAGTAGTGTATAAAATACCAATGCCTAAATCCTAGACCCAACTACACAAAAATCTCTCATGATTCAAAAGAATACATACAAAGATACAAACATGTACAAACTGACACACAAACACATACATGTAATTTTTAACAAAGGAAAATTTTCAAATTTCCTTAAGACTCTAGTGCTAAGTTACATTTTATTTTGAAGTGACCCTCAACCTCCTAATTAATGAATTAAAGAAAAAAACACCAAAAAGTAACATGTGAAATGTGTTTAATCTATTTGAAAAACTTAGTTGTATCAAATTTTGAACTTGTAAGAATGATAAAAGGAGGCGTATTTGTAGTATTACATGAGTAGTAATTCCCATAATGTAGCCCTTTTCACAATCAATTCTCCCTTTAGGGAAAAAAAAACATTAAACTAGTAATGTCCAAGAGAAACTGATCTACAAAGAAACAAATCCAGCTTCCCAAAAGGTGTGAGTAAATCATTCAAGTTTATATAACTGAAGAACTCTGAAATGTCCTCTGAATTGGTTTTTAAATAAAAACTGCAGCAAGGCATGGTGGTGTACACCTACAATCCCAGCACCTGGGAGGCTGAGACAGGAGGATCTCTACAAGGTCAAAGCCAGCCTGGGCTACACAGTGAGTTCAAGGCCAGCCCAATCTACATAGAGAAACTCTATCTCAAAATAAAAACAAGCAAACAAACAAATAAGTAACGAAAAGTAGAGTATGCAGATAGCATGGGGGAGCAAATCTGAATAGTCAAATCGAAAATTAGTTTTTTTAAAGAAATCAGTAACAAGATACAATCTTCAAAAACCAATTTTGATCTGATCTTACCATTGACTTTCCCTAAGCCTGGAGCCTTATTTTTCAGCAATGTCACTTGTATCTGTGGAATATTGGTGATGTTTGAGCTCAAAACAAATTTGAAGTCCACATGTCCAACCATACATGCTTTAGGCAGAACCAATTCAAATACATGTTCATCCCAGCTGTTGCTGTCACATAAGAGAAAAATGGTAAATAAAGCAAAGATTTTTCTTTAGCCAGAACGATACTATCATTAACATCACCTCTCCCACTTTACTGTGTGAACATTCTGATGAAACAGAGTGTTTTTCAGTGCGATCAAAAAAGAGGCTGATCTCCCAAGGTGAGTAAATTTAGGCAATAAATGATTTTACCTCAGGGACCTATCCCTACCTTGAGACTCGCACAAAGCAGTAAACCCTTGCTCCTCCAAGTGCGGACTATCATAAATCTGAAGATTCCTAGGACTCACCCTAGATCCATACCTGGAGTGCCAGAGTCTTTTCTTTTAAAACAGTAACTTTATAACATCTACATACACACACACACCCATTCTCTGATTTTAAATTCTTATCTCATACTAGATATTCAGTATCTTACCAAATTATGCTCTTTCTACCTCCAAATTAACCCGTAATCTAACCACTCTTCATTACCTCCATCATGGTCCAGTCTATCACCAGCAGTTAACTTGGATTACCGTAACAGCAACCATACTAGAATTCTTGCGTGTATCACTAGCCCACTACATGGTGATCACAACCATCTTTAATATATTCTCAACACAACAGTCACAGTAGTCCTTCCAAAAACTATAAATCATATCACATCTCTCCTGTACTCAAAATACTCTAACATCTTCCCATCTAATGCAGCGTACAAGTCTGCTTTACTTCCTATCATCCTTCACTAAGTGAACTACACACCAAAAAAGTTTTCTCAAATTTCCTAGAACTCATAATATATACTCCTTAGGATCTTTGTACTTCCTATTCCTCTGAATTAGTATCTCCACAAGGGCTTTCTCAGGCTCCATGTATAAAAAATATCATACATATGTTCTCTCTCTCTTATACACGTACATACCCAAGAACTATTCTATCCACATACTCTGTTTTAACATTCTTCAGAGCTTTTATGACACTATCGCACAAGACATATGTGTTCACTGTGTGTCTATGGCCATAAGAACCATATTACTAATGCCTTTGGTACCTGGTTTAAAAAACAAGCATTTAATATTTGCAAGTATGTTTATGGACTAACTGACCAAATGCTGGACTGCTCTCATTATTTTATGATACAACAATAAAAATACAGCTATTTCCAAAATCACAATGACAAATGAAAGGAACAAAGTTATTAATATGCAAAAGTTAAGACAAATAGAAGTATACTGAGGAAGTTCATGATGTCGCTAACAAATATATAATATGGACTTAAACATTTAGCATAACACTTTACCTGTCACTCTGGAGTTTCCAAGTTCTAGTATGTTGAGCAGCATCTCCATGATGTTGTTGATGCAGATGCTGAGGATGCCTCCTTTGCTGCTGTTCCTGCTGAACTTCTACCCAGCAAGGAGGAACAGTGGCTGCAAACCGAGGTGTCAGGGTCTCAAAGCGGGTTAGCTCCACTAGAGATGTCAAAATTTCAAGGGTGAATGGCTGGTCCACCAACAGATCGACTCCTTAACATTAGTGAATGCGGTAATTGAAAGAGAAAAGGGGAAAAAAAGATGTAATTTTAATTCATTTTTCTTTCTAATGAACTACAACACTGTCAAATATTCTGAAAGTTAATAAAGTAGGCACAGGTATCTAGAGTCAACTATAGTGACTAGCACTGACTTAATAATAGCACATAAGAAAAAACTCATCTTCAATCATTTAAATTAGAGAGAATACTCACTTTTGGAGAAATCCAATTTTAACCTGTTAGAAGGGTGCTTAGTGGGTTTAGTTTAGTTAGTAAGGTCAACAACAGCAATGACACTAAAATACAAAACAGTTCATATCAAAAAAACAATTAACTTTTACACGTTGATATTTACAAAATTAAATGCTAGACATTGGGAAGTATATAACATTAGTCCTGTTATCAATTTAAAAATTAAAAGAACAGGCAAAAGCTACTCTGGTGACAAATAAATACTTACAAAAGTAAAGATTAAACAGTTTATTTTTACTTCTGTGGTAGTTAAGAATATCTAGTACACATACTATTATTAGAAAGTAACAATGCACTTCAGATGGATTAACTTTCTTTTACAAATATATGCATTCACATCTGTGAAACATCTAACATTAGACAAATGTAAGGAGCTGTTTTTCCAATTAACAAAAAATTTTAAAAGAACTTAAATACGATGTCTGGTAGGTTTACACTATTTTCACAGAGAAAAGTGAAACAAAGTTCCACAAATTATAAACTGACCTGAAACAACATCTTTTTCTCAAAGTTTGGGCATGATTAAGATAGTATTAAATATTGTTTATAAACATTAACAGCATGGGGTCTTGACAGTACTTCCACTCCGCCACTCTACCAGGAACACTCAGCATGTTGGATTTTTTATACCAAGTTACACAGTTAACCAAGAAAATAAAGTCCTGATTAATTGTAAGTCAGTGTATCCCAAATGAGAAAGTATTCTGCCTCCAAGGAGCCTCCTAGAAATATCTGATCATGACAGTTGTACAGTATTAGACTCAAATGGGTAGCAGGAAAAGAGATACTGCTAACATAGCACAGATCAGTCTGCCCAACACAAAAGATCAGTAGTACTGAAGTTGAGAAAACCTGATACACAAGGTAGTGAAGATTACTATATATTATATAATACTACTGGTACCTTAAAATACCAAAGTTACATATTAACTAGTGATCACTGCTTTTGGTGCAAGAAAAAATATGAAATGCCCAAATATAAGTGTCTATGAAGATCAAATTACAACTTTAGAAATTATTCCTATTTGGAATATGATGGCGTTTTAACATATTTTTCATTAAAGGTCATTAAAAGTTAGATTCAGAAGACAAAATGCAGTAAGTGCTAACAGCAAAATATAGCTGCACCAGGGAAACACAAGAGGATTGCCTGTATTTACAAGTATTTTTGTTTTTTAAGAGTCATTGAAAAATTTACTATCATACCTGAAATGCCAGGACTTGAAGGATTTGATAAGGGTTTGGAACCTTCTAAAGACGGTTCTATTCCTTTAGAGAGAGACCCATCCACTAGAATATCAGCTTCATCAATATCATCACAAGTTCCTCCAATTTGGAGAAAATGAAGCTCACCACCTACCATACATAAAATTCCATCAACACAGATAATAGGAAATGGACAAATATCCAAATTCAGAACAATTTAGTTAAAATTTTTAATTCATTTTAATATCACTTGACATGCAGTTAACAGCAACACAGGTACAATACAATTTAGATAAATATTTTGATTTCTTTTATTATCATCTGATAGGTGGCTAAGTAAGACTATCAAAGTGCTTTGTATTAAGGATTGCAGACATTTAACTGCCAAGGAACTGCTAAATGAAACCCAATTTTAGTGAAGAAAATGATGAACACATACATAAATATGAAAACAGGTACATTTAATTAATACTCTATGCAAGACACTACTTTAAGCACTTTAACTGACTCATCTAATCTTCATGGAAGACCCTTGAGCCAGGCTCTATTACTGAGACCATCTTACAGATGAGGGAACTGATGGACCAGCTGCACTGGAATCCTCTATCACAGAAAAAATGACTGATGACAAACTTAGCAAACATGTGAGAAAATTTTTAAAAACACTATACAACAGAATATTCTAATAAGGGTATTTGGAGATACACTTCCAGCATGACAGAATGAGGAGGGTGATAAATTTCTTTTCCTGAAAACAAAAACAAAACAAAAAAGAATGTGAAATGGAAACATTTCCAAATAAAGATCAAAATATTTTATGTTAGCCAACCTATCTTAACGATAAATACCAAAGGAAGTCCTTCAAAATCAAAGAAAGCCAGGCGGGGAATGCAGCACAATGGTAGAGTCCTTGCCTAGCATGCATGAGGCCCTGGGTTCAACATCAAGCAATTAAAAAAAGAAAAAAAAAAAAAAAAAAAAAAAAAAAAAAAAAAAAAAAAAAAAAAAGAAAGCAACACCAAATTCATGGAGTGGGGAGGAATAGCTGGGCGCAGTGGTACATGTCTGCAATCCCAGCTCCTCACACACTGAAGTAGGAGGACTTGGCAACCTACCGAGATTCTGCTGCAAAAACTTAAAAAAATAAAAAGATCAGGTACCACAAAGAGAAAAAAAAAGAAGAAGGGAGAGGAAGAAGAAGTGGGGAGAGAAGAAAGAAAAGAACACACAGAAATGACAGTGAACATAATAAATATTTCTTCTCACTTTTATCAACATTTTTTGGGGGGTGCTGGGGATCAAACTCAGGGCCTTGTGCTTGCATCAACATTTTTCAAAGATAAAAATTACATAATGTAATTAAAACATTTTTTTCAGGTTTATTACAGAGTGATTAAAGCAACACTTCTACATATTTTGCTAGAATTAAGTTAGTATTCTTCTAAATTAGATTGTAATAAATCACTAAGAACGTAACATGTACATACATGTACATACTCACACACACACAAACAGAAAAACAAACAAACAAAAAAAAAATGGATGCCAGGTGCCAGTTATTTCTGCCCAAATGGCAAAGTAGGAAGCTCCGAGGGTCAGTCTTTCCACCAATAAACCAATGACTGGAATCCACTATTTCAGAACCCCACAACCCAGCAGATGCAATAGAAAAAGTAGCTGAAGAAGGGAGAGGCTGATCTCCAGTAGGAGCGGTCCACACAAACCACCCCATCTCCCATTCCCCTGACCTGCTACAGTGGAGGGGAAATAGGCCCACATGCCTAGAGGGGCCGGCAGACGCCTAGGCAGGCCGCAGAGATCTTATTCTCTAAATACCTGGGGTTGTGCATTTTGGTTTGTCTGGAAGTTCCCTGAGGGACCAGGGCACACTCTTCCTTGGTTGTGGGTTTTTCAGGCTGTGCCACTTCCCCAGGAAACATCTACGGGAAGATTTAAAAGGGGAAAAATCCTTTAAAGGAGTTATTGGGAAAGGTAAAGGGGTTCTTTTGCCCTTTGGTCGGGTCGCTGACAGCAAAGACAATGAAACAGAAACAGCAGGGACCACATACAACAAACATATCTTTCTGAAAAATAATCTAGAAAAGTCACAAACAGATGGCTGCAATGAGCAGTGAGCAAAAAATCTCCAAGTGGAAGAACCACACTTTTAGAAGTACCACACACCACAATACTTAAGAATGTCCCCATCTCAATTTAAAAAATTTTTTTTTTCTAAAGCATGCAAAGAAACACGAAAGTGCTGCCATCTATAAGTAGGTGGCTCCTGAAAGCTTCAAGCGCTCACAGGCAGGTCTCTGGGGAGGCGACTGAATCACGGATCAGTCCACTGATGAGCTTACGGCTGATGTGAAGTTGGGAGATGAAACCTGGAGGAGGAGATGGGTCACTGTGGCCGTAGCCCTCCTCCCTTGATCTCGCTCTGCTTCCTGATGTGATGCCACCAGCTTTTCCTCTTCTGCCATGCAGCCAGCCAACTTAGCTAAAATAAACTCTTGCTCCTTTACATTGTGAGTGTCGGGTATTGTGTCTCAGTGATGAATCAAAATGTAAGGCTCATTCAAAGGAAAAAGAGAACTTAACAGAAACCACCCAGACACGGGAATTCCTAGTCACAAATATTAAATCCCCTGTCTTTGTATGGTCAATTAGCTAAAGGAAACAATGGAGGAGAGAGAAGGGAAACAAAACTGATGAAAAAATAAAAGATCAATAAAAAGATAAAAAATTTTCACAATTAAAATTATGTATCATAGTACACTATCAGGAAAGTAAAAAGACAACCCACAGAATGACAGAAAACAAGTGTAAAACCTGTCTAATGAAAGATTTAGCCAGGTGTGCTGGTGCATTCTTGTTACCCCAGCAATGGGAGGTGGAGGCAGGAGGACTGCCACATGTTCAAGGCTACATAGTGAGTTCAAGGTCAGCCTGAAATAGATAGCAAGACCTTGTCTCAAAAAAAAACTAATATTCTGAATTTTTTAAAAAAATTCCTACAACTCAACAACAAAAATCCAAATCAAAAGTGGACAAATAACTAGAACAGAAATTTCTCAAAAGAGTAAGTACAAATAATAAGAACCTGGAAAAAATACTCAATATCTGTAATCACTGAGGAAATGCAAATCAAAATCATAATGTGACACGACTTCACAGCAATTACAATGGGTACTATCAGAAAAATGGAAAATAACAAGTGTTGGCCAGGATATAATTTAAAGAAATTAGACTCTTCTGAAGAGCTTGGAGAAACATAAAAAAGCTGAATGCAGAATTACCATCACCCAGCAATTCCACATGTAGGTAGGTATATACCTAAAAGAACTGAAACCAGGGACTCAAATGCTTGTAAACCAGTGTTTGTAGGAGAATTCTCTCACATACACATGAATATTATTCAGACATAAAAAGAAATGAAAATCTGACACACAAGGATCAATCCTGATTATATGCTTAGTGAAAGAAACAAGACGCAAAAGGACAAATATTCTATCATTGCACTTTTACGCGGTATCCCCAAGTAGGTATATTCATGGAGACAGAAATTAGAACAGACGTTGTCTAGGGCTGGGAGTAGGGTGAATGGCGAGTTATTGCTTAATAGGTACAGAGTTTTCTACTCAGGTTGATGAAAAAGTGATGATTATACAACACTTCGAATGTACCTCATGCCACAATATAGTATACTATACAATTAAAATGGTACACTTTGGTTAAAAAGGTATATTTTAGGTATTTTACCACAATCTGGAATATACACACCATAACCCAGGACTCTACTCTGAAGAATAGACTGTACAGATCTTCTTTTACATGTGAGCACCCAGGAATTAACTATACAAGAAATTTATAGCAGCAAGGTTCTTTCTCAATAGTAGAAAAACTGAAAATAATCCAGACAGACAGGAAAACAGACAAATTATTTATGGGTGTTTTGCACAAAGGAGTACTATACAAAAGTGAAAATTGAATGTTGTGCAGGACATGTAATAAAGTTACAACACGAAAAGGGAAAAGTAAATCCCAAAAAAAGTACTTAAAGAAGTTTGATATTTTAATAAAGCACAGGAACAAGCAAAAATCAATAAATTATTGTTGAAACATTCACATATGAATTACAAAATCAGTTTTCTTTTTAAAACAGCAGACACAAAACATATTCTGAGTAATAGTTATCTCTGGGAGAAGGAGGGCCACATCAGGGAATGCCAGCTGTCTTTACTGTACGAGGCTCCTTTTCGGTTTAACAGTAGTTCCTAGGTACTCCTAACAGATTATTCTCTTCTAATGTTATTAAAATGCTACAGTAAAAATATTTATTAAACAAAAAAGCATGCAGTAAAATAAAAAATGTGAAAGTGATATGCAATATTTTAATCAAAAGAGCAAGCATAAATGCCGTCATAAAAATTATATTAAATGTGAATTGGTTCACAATTAACAGAGACTATCCAACTGAGTAAGACAGCAAGATTTAACTATATGCTACCTGTAAAAGCTCTACTTTGCATTCAGAACTCACAAATTGGTTGAAAGTCAAAGTGTAGAAAAAACAGAGGATGCAAACTCCAACAATAAGACAGTTGGAATAACTTTATTACTGTGACACACAAATTAGAATATTTCATAATGACAAAGGCATTAGTATATCAGGAAGATTAACAATTATAAAAGAGCCTCCCTAACAAAATAGCTCCAAGATAAGAGAAACAAACACTGACAGAATTAAACGGAAAAATCAGTAATTCTACAAAAAACATCTTACTAACCCGAGCGAAACCAACAAACTACCAGATCTTACTAGAAACAGACAACTTGAGTAATTTTCTACAAAATAAGTTCAATTTGTAGTCAAAAATCTTACACAAAAATATCTCCAGGCCCAAGGGTTTCAATGGTTAATTCTACCAAATATTTAAGGAATAAATAAAATTAACTGTACAGAAAATAGGACAAAACTTTACCACTTCCCATTTTACTCTATTAGGCAAGTATTACTGAAAAATAAACCAGAAGAGTATAGGAAATTAAAACAAAAAAGATTACAAGGACCATATAATACTCCTCATAACATAACACATTACACCCAAATAGGTTTTAACCTAGGAATGCAACGTTGTCCTGACATCCTAAAATTAATCAATGTATTTCACTGGACGAAATTGAAAAGAAAACCATGGGCTGGGGATTCAGCTCAGTAGTTAAAATGCTTGCCCCAGCAAGTGCAAGGCCCTGAGTTTGATCCCTGGCACAAAAAAAAAACCCTTTATGACGATCCCAATAGATGATCTGACAAGTATTTGAGAAAATACAATATCTATACCTAATGAAAACTCTCAGGAAACTATGAACAGTAACTACAGAAATGATTTTCTCCTAATATCACTCACAAATCAAAGAAGTGATCACATATACCAATAATCTCAGATAATAGGGTCCTTAAGAATTTTAAAGAATTTTGATTGAACCACTCCTTGTATCAGTAAAAATATACAGGCTTTGTGTTGTTGGGAGTCATATTCAGTATTTTTACAATTTCTATTTTAATTGTAATTTTTTATTTTTTTAATTGTAAGCTTTCAAAAAATGTTATTTTTAAAGCACCAATATGTCAGGTACTAGAAATATTAATGTCAGTACATATATTGCACTGATTTATCTTAGTTCTATCTTCGCATTTAAGGCTTCCTTTCTATTCTAAATGTATCTGTACCAAATACAATACCAATTTAACTTTCGTTTTTTACTCTAGTCTTTAAAAAAATAAATTCATGAATTTGTTTATGCCTCTTACAAAGATTCACATGTGTATATATATTCTATTTCCAATTTTAATCAAAGATGGTCTTGTTAAATCTATTTGCAGCCACATCATTAATCCTATTTAAAATTAATTTAAAATAGATGTCGTGGTGGATGCCTATAATCCCACCAACTCAGGAGGGTGAGGAAATAGGATCTCAAATTTCAATCCAGTCTGGACATTTAGTGAGGCCTTGTCTCAAAATAAAATGTAAAGAGCTAAAGATGTAGCTCAGTGATAGAGCACTTGTCTAGCATGCACATGCCTTAAGGTTCAATCCCCAATAACTCAAAAATTTTTAATTTAAAACATTAATTTCTCACAGTTCACGACTGTGGCATGGCACAAAGGATGACAGATTACTCAGAGTCCATGTCCAATTCAAACTCCAAGAAGGCCCAGAGGGACCACCCTTATCCGAAACCCCTTAGCATGAGAGGGTCTCATAAGAGCAGCTCTATTTTTTTTTTTTTTTTGGTGGTGCTGGCAATCGAACTCAGGTCCTTGTGCTTGCAAGGCAAGCACTCTAATCACTGAGCTAAATCCCCAGCCCCAAGGGCAGCTCTAAATTGAACTTCTGTGGCTTTTTATTGATAGAATCAGGAAGCAAGGATAAAGGACAAAAGAAGGACAACATCTGTGCAGGAATTCATGTAGGAAACAGAGGAAGGACAAGGCAAGGTCAGAGAGGTCTGTTACATGACTGATCTTAGGGCTAATTTAACTAATCAGAGTATGGATAGGACAGGGCCAGAGAATTCATTCCCTGAGGCAACATATTTTGATCCTACTTAGACTTATGGCCCTGTAAGACACTTTTCAATCGCTAACCATGCATTCCAGGAGGTTCTGAGCATGTGGCTCCAAAAGTCCCTTACTTCCACATAGCCATCTCACACATACCTCTAACCAAAGACCTACAATTATTTATGGATTTATTTTTATGAAGAGACTCAATAATTCTCCATGACAAAAAGTTTTATGTTATTTGAAAATACCAAGACAGTGTCACATCTACATGAGTCACATGCTTTTTAAAAATCATGCATGTACTTATGGACTGCCAAGCACACGATATGAAACATCAATACTTCCTTCTCCTTAATTCTTATTAATTTCATCCTTTCAGATATACCATCAGTCAATCCTTAAAAACAATTGAAATAATTTTCAAAGTGGTTTTAAGTTCTCAAGATCTTTTACATCTTTAAACTCATCTGGGTAAATTTCCTATTATGACAGCAGAGGAACAGGGGCAGCTGAATAAGATCTTCCAATAGTCTCTTCCCTCAGACACAAATCTGAACACTGGAGACCATAGAACCCAATTGCAAAGGTTTCTTAGGGGCATATTTTCTCCTGTTCTTTTGTTCATTTGTTCCTGTTCTTAATCATATGATCATGTTAAAAAGCCACAACTTCTTAAGAGCTTATTCTAATAAAAAGATGTTTTTGCAAGCCTCAAGGTAACCACAAAACCAAAATCTATAACAGACATAACAAATATAATAAGGAATAAAAATGCATTATTAGAGTAATTCACTTCACCACCACAGAAGACTATAAAAGAGGGACAAAGAAAGGAACTACAACAAAACTAGAAACAAGTTACACAAGAGCTGTAGTAAGACCTTGCAGTAACTACCTTCAATATGTGACAAATTCTTCAATTAAAAGTCATGGAGGAATTAAAAAAGAAAAATAAGGGGCTGGGGATTTAGCTCAGTGGTTAGAGTGCTAGACTTGCAAGGACAAGGCCCTGAGTTCGATCCCCAGCACACACACAAAAAAAACCTGACTATATGTTGTTTATAAGAAACTCATTTTAATTCTAAGGATACACATAGACTGAAAAGGATGAAATAAGATACCACTGGAGGGGCTGGGGATTTAGCTCAGTGATTAGAGTGCTTGCCTTGCAAGCACAAGGGCCTGAGTTCGATCCCTGGCACCACCCAAAAAAAAAAAAAAAAGATACCACTGGAATGGAAGCCAAAAGAAAACAGGAGGTACAAAACTATTCACAAATAAAACAGACCTTAAATCCAAAGAAATAAAAGAAACAAGGAAGATCATTATATAATGATGAATGGAGTCAATTCAGCAAGAGGAAATAACAATCATACAATGGCTACTGAATAAACATTTTTCTCATCAGTACAAGCAATATTACCCAAGAGAGATCATAGGATAGGCCAAAAAGAGACTCTCAACAAATTTTTAAACACTGAAATTTCACCAAGATCTTCTCTTACAATGCAATAAAACTTGAAATTAGTAATAAATAAATAATGAAAAGAAAAACTTTGGAAACTATACAAAATATATGAGAATTTATTTTCAACAATGAACAAATCAAGAAGAAATGAAGAAATTTTCAAAATTTCTTGAAACAAAATTGGAGAGACAACAGATCAAAATAATACTAAGACAGAAGTTTACCGCAACCAATGTGCACATCAGAAAAGTAGAAAAATCTCAGATAAGCAATCTATCACTGCATCTCAAGGAACTAAAAAAGCACGAACTAAATCCAAAAATAGTGGAAGGAAAGAAATAGTGAAAGTCACGGCAGAAATAAATGAAGAAAACTAAAAAGACAACACAGAGCAGGCCATGGCAACACCACCCTACAATCCCAGTACACTGGCAGGCTGAGGCAGGAGGACCACAAGTTCAAACCCAGCCTGGGCAACTTAGCAAGATGCTGTCTCAAAATAAAAATAATAAAAGAGTTGGGGATGTAGCTCAGTGTGAAGGCCCTGGGTTCAATCTCCAGTACTGCAAAAAAAGAAAGCGGTAAGGGAGAGAAAACCAGACACACTGACACACGCCCAGTTACTCAGAAGGCTAAAGCAGAAGAATCACAAGTTTGCAGCCTGCCTAGCTGGTCAACCTAGTGAGACCATGTCTCAAAATAAAAATTTAAAAGGTCAGAGGTGCTGTTCAGCACTCCCATGTTCAATTGACAGGAAGGAAGGGAGGGAGGAAGAAAAGGAGGGAAGGAGGTGGACAGAGGGAGGGAGAGAGGGAGGGGGAAAGGACACAAAACCAGAAAAGGACACGAGAACAAAGAAAACCACAAGCTGCTCTCCTTGATAAATACAGACACAAAAAACCTCAACAAAATATTAGCCAACCAAATCCAGCAACATTTTATAAAGATTATTCACCAGGTATGGTTAACCAGGACAATCACAAGTTCAAACCCAGCCTGGGCTTCTTAGTGACTTAGTGAGACCTGTATCGAAATAAAAAAGGAGGGCTGGGGATTTAGCTCAGTGGTTTGAGTGCTTGCCTTGCAAGCACAAGGCCCTGAGTTTGATCCCCAGCACCAAAAATTTAAAAATAAAAAAGCAATGCAGCTTAGCACAAAGAAAAAAAGAAAAAAATTTTTCATTGTAAGCAAGGGATTTGTTGGGCATTTGGCTCAGTGGTACAGTGCTTGTCTAGCAAGTGCAAGGCCCTGAGTTCGATCCCCAAGCACCCTCCCCCAGTCTTCCCCCCCAAAAAAGATTTGATCCCAGCAATGCAAGGAGGATTCAAAATTCACAATCGATAAACATAAATTAGGTGCAGTGGTACATGCCTGTAATCCCAGCTACTCAGAACATGGAGGCAGGAAGATTCCAAGTTTAAAGCCAGGCTAGATAACTCAGCAACTCAGTGAGACCTGTCTCAAAATGTAAAAAGAACTGTGACAATAGCTCAATGACAGAGTGCCCATGGCTTTGATCCACCGTGGGAGGGCAGGGGGTGTCAATAAGCAGGACACACCACATGAACAGAATGAAGGATAAAAATGGTCATCTCAATAGAGGCAGAAAAGGTATCTGATAAAATTCCACAACCCGTCATGATAGAAACACTGAACAAATTAGATTTACAAGGTATACACCTCAACATAATAAAAGCCATTTATAATAAGCCAACAGCTAATATTATGTTGAGTGGGAAAAAGCAGAAAGCTTTATCTCTAATATCTGGAAAAAGACAAGGATGCCTACTTCCACCATTTGTTTGTTTTTGTTACTGTTTTGCTCTTTTACTTTTATCACTTTTATTCAACGTAGTGGTCACAGCAATTGTCTAGAGAAAGAAATAAAGGGCATCTAAATTGGAAAAAAAAGAAGTGAAATCGTCACCGATTGCAGATAACATTATGCTATATAGCAAAAGACTCAAAACCTACACCAAAAATTGACTAGAACTAATGGCTGAACTCAACAAAGTTGCAGGATACAAAAATCAACATACAAAATCAGTAACATGGGGCTGGGGATTTCGCTCAGTGGTTAGAGTGCTTGCCTAGCAAGCACGAAGCCCTGAGTTCAATCCCTAAGCACCAAAAAAAAAAAAAAAAAAGTGATTCCATTTATAATAGTTACAAAAAAGAATAAAATACCTAAGAATAAATGTAACCAAAAAAGTCAAAAACGTGGCGTCGTGGTGCATGCCTATAATCTCAGCACTCAGGAAACTGAGGCAGGAGGATCCTGTCAAGTCTGAAGCCAGCCTGGGCTAGATAGGGGGGTGAAGGCCAGCCTGGAATACATAGCCAGATTCTGTCTCAAAAAACAAAAAACAAAAACGAAGAGGTGAAAATTCTCTACAATTAAAGTATAAAACACTGATGAAAGAAATCAAAGAGAACACAAAAAAGTGGAAAAACATCCCAGGTGTATGAACTGAAAAAAATCAATACTGTTAAAATAATCATATTACTCAAAACTGTTTACAGTTTCAACATAATCCCTATCAAAATGGCAATGGCATTCTTCACAGAATTAGAAACTATATGAAACCATAAAACCCTCAAATAGCCAAAGCCATTTGTGAGTAAAAGGAACCAAGCAAGGAAGCATTATGCTACCTGACTTCAAAACACACATGCTAATAATCAAAAGCAGTATAGTATTAGCATAAAAGCAGACACACAGACCAACGGAAGAAGGAGAGACATGCATTTATAACCAAATGATTTGACAAACATAAATCAGTAATAGAGGTACTACAAACCACATATTAGCAAAAAGACAGTCTCTATTTTAATAGTGTTGGGAAAACTGAATATCTACATGTAACAGAATGAAGTTCAACTCCCTATCTCTCACTAGTTACAAAGATCAACTCAAAATGGATTAAAAGTTTTAATATAAAACCTGAAACTATGAAACTACTAGAAGAAAATATAGAATTAAAGGTTCCGAACACTAGAATGGGCAATTTGACAAGACCATAAAAGCACAGGAAACAGAAGTGAAAACAAAGGGGATTACATCAAACTATAAAGCTTTTGCCTAGCAAAACAATCAATTGAGGACAACCTACAGAAAACATTTGCAAATGTATACATCTGACACAGGGTTGACACCCAGAATACAATAAATATATAAGGAACTCTAAAACCTCAAGAGCAAAAAAAAGCAATAATCGGATTTTAAAATGCATAATAGACCTAAACAGACATTTTCTATTTAGAAGACATACTAATGGCCAACAAGTACTTGAAAAAATACTCGATACTGCTAATCATTAAGGAAATGCAAATAACTACAAGGAAGTTCCACCTTACCCCAGTAAGAATGGCTAATATCAAAAACACTAAAGATGGAAGGGCTGGTGAGGATAGTGAGAAAAGAGATTCCTGGTACACTGTTGGTGAGAATACAAATCATTACTAACATTTATGGAAACAGTATGAAAGTTCCTCAAATTTTTAAAAATAGGGGGCTGGGGATTTAACTCAGGGGTAGGCTAGCGCAAACCCCTGAGTTTGATGCCATCCCCCCAAAAAACTTTTAAAGAGAACTACCATGTAGTCCAGCAATCTCACTGCTAAGTAATATCCAATGAAAATGAAATCAGAGTGTCAAAGAGACATCTACACTCCCATATTCACTGCAGTACTACTTACAATAGCCAAAAAATGGAATCAGCCCAAAACACCACATGATCTCATTCATACGTGCAATTTTAAAAGTTTATTTCATAGAAATTAATTTGAATGGTGGTTATTAGAGGCTAGGTAAAAGAGACCTATGGAGTACGAGTGCATAATATGGGTCTTTGGGTAACGGTTATGTACTATACGTTTCACAAAGCTAGAAGAAAGGATTTTGTATGTTTTCACCACAATGAAATGATAAATGTTTGAGAAGACAAATACTGTTGCCTGATTTAAATATTATACAAGGTATATTTTAGCACTGATAACTGCTTTTCTGTGTCAGTTAAAATTTTGTAAATTAAAAAAAATTTAATTACATTATTAAAACATTTAATTATAAAAAAAAACATTTAATTATATATATATTTTTTTTTTTGGGTGCTGGGGACCGAACTCAGGGCCTTGTGCTTGCAAGGCAAGCACTCTAACCACTGAGCTAAAACATTTAATTATATTATTAACCATCATTCTCCAGGGCTAAGTTGGTGTTATATTTGGTGTTTTGAAACAGAGTCTAAAACATTTAATTATATTATTAACCATTATTCTCCAGGGCTAAGTTGGTGTTATATTTGGTGTTTTGAAACAGAGTCTCACAGTGTAGTACAACCCTTGAACTATGGTAGAATTTAACCTTTAATCCTGCCTCAGCCTGCCAAGTGCTAGGAGTTTAGGCACACATCACCATGCCCAGCAAAACTATTATGATCTATTTAAAAAAAACAGGAAAACTGTGGGTTGACACCTACAAGAACCACAGATGAGATGTATGTGTAACTCTTCTCAAATCCTAATTCTTCTGCCAAGCTTTGGTGACAGTCATCTAGACTTCAAGAAAGTCTTGGTCCTACAATTCCTACTATCCATAGGATGAGTCATTATGTGTGATATTGTCAGCAATCCTTTTTCTGTTTGTGTGTTTGTTTTTTGAAACAGAGTTTCACCCTGTAGTCTAGGCTGGCTATGAACTCACTATGTAGCCCAGGCTGGCCTCAAGCTCGCAGTAATCCCCCTGCCTCAGCTTCCCAAGTGCTTGGACTGCAGGTGTGGGCCACCACTCCCAGCAGTGATCCTTTGTAAAAATTGCTTTATCTCCCTAATTTAAAGCATACATAAAGATAAAAACCCAAACACTATGTCACTCTATATAGGGATTCAAATGTTGGAAACTGATTGACCACCAGCCTAAGATTAGGAATATATCAGACCAAAAAAGTTTATTTAGCAAAATGAGTAACTATTTGCCAAGCGTTTTTATTTCAGAAGACTATAACAACCAACATCTACACAGCAATGTAATATGCTTTATTTCATTTGATCCTAACAAGCCTAAGTAATAGGCCTTCTTACCCTAGTTATAAATAAACAAAGATTTACAGAGTTTAAAGTAACTTGTGCAAGGTCACAAATGTGAGCAGATGCCCAGTCAGGACTCAAGAAACAATAAAAGGTTATTTTCTTAAAAGTTAAAGCAGAGAAGATATGTTCTGAGGGACCAATATATTTGTAAATAGAATCCCTACAGAAGAAAAAAGTTTTAAGCCAAGCATGGTGATATATGCCTACGGGCCTAGCTACATAGCAGGCTGAGGACAAAGGACTAAAAAGTTAAAGGTCAGCGTGGGCAACTCAGGGAGATCCAGTCTCTAAATAATATAGCTGGCTGTAGAGTTCAGCTAGTATGTGTGAGGTCCTGGATTCAATACATTAAGTCCTCAACTTACTAATATTCAAGCTGCGAACTCCGACAAGTGTACTGTATAAGATTCACAGGTGTACTCTGTAAGACTCACTTTGTCAGATTACAAACGAATCCAACTCACAAATGTTTTCCTGGAATGGAACTCATTCCTAAGTCGGGGACTTACTATACTCAATACCTCAAAACTAAATAAATTAAAATGTTAAAAAAGCTTAGAAGGGGGCTGGGGATTTAGCGCAGTAGTTAGAATGCTTGCCTTGCAAGCACAAGGCCCTAAATTCAATCCCCAGCACAAAAAAAAAAAAAAAAAAAAGCTTAGAAGAATGGGCCTGGTGGTGCACACCTACTATTCCAGCACTTGGCAGGCAGAAGTAGAAGGATTGCCCCAAGTTCGAGGCCAACCTGGGCTACATAGTAAGTTCAAGGCCAGCCTCAACTACACAGTTTACACAGTGAGACCCTATCTCAAAAGTAAACAACAAAACAAAAGAAAAACCTTAAAGGGGTGGGTGTGTAACTTAGCACTAACGTGCCTGTCTAGCATGCACAAGGTTAGATTTGATCCCCAATATATTGGGAGGGCATTAAAACAATAGAAAGATTCACTGTTTCATTATAAAAAAAAAAAAACTCATCTCCATC
Source organism: Hystrix cristata (assembly GCA_004026905.1). NCBI lineage: Eukaryota > Metazoa > Chordata > Mammalia > Rodentia > Hystricidae > Hystrix > Hystrix cristata. Next base: position 3,835 of record PVJO010003945.1, on the reverse strand, counting down.
TATATGGATCTAAAATTCACACTGGGTGTACACATAAACATATGCCATAAGCGAGACTTTGTAATGTCTATGAAAGAGTCCAAGAGCTTACCTTTGGTGCATGCACACAGCCTGTCTGTGCCCGAGCAGTAAATGACAGAAACAAATGTGTCCTGTTCTTCAGAGCCCTCCTTTTTGGGAGGCTCTACTTTGGCCAAAATTTCAAAGTTTGAAAGATCTAATATTTTTACATATCCTCCCTGAGTGGTTATTACCAGATGTCCAAGAGTAGAAATGTCAGACTTTTTTTCTCTCTCAATGCCATTCTTTGAAGTTAACTGCATTTCTTCAACAGGCTCTTCACAGTCATCCTCTCGATTATCCAATATATCTGGTGGAAGCAAAATGAGCGAGGTAATTGTGTCCTGGGGATCTTTGATATGTTGGATTTTTATTGGCTCCTCTTCTAAAGTTACTATCCGAGTGGCATAATTCATTTTATAAAGTACTAAATATCCACCACTAACAGTCCGCTGCTCAGGCTGAATTATCAAAGGAGTCTGTACATCTGCTGGTGATTCATGTTGGATTACACTAATATTTGCACCATTCACTACAGCAAGATTGGAATCCAGCTCAGCTTTCCGCCTATTACATAGTGCAGAGTTTAATTTATTTAAATTATTCAAGGCCTCTACTTGATTTATTGCACTCAAGGATTCAACAGGGCATGTCCGCAATCCTACCAACAAATGAATTCCATCAGCACAAGGAGTTATTGAATCTATACAAAGATTCTCCTCTTCTGCAAACTTTGGCAGCCTCAAGCACTGAACCAAAGTTCCAGGCTTGGGAAACACAGAGTTCCACTTCTCAGAATCTGGAGAGGTAAGGCTGGCTGCTGCATCTGCAAACTGTTGAATATAAGTCACAGGAGGATCCTGCAACAACAACTGTTCCTGATTATCCAGCTCCATTTCAATAATCTGTGGAACTGTAAAACCATCATCATGCAAACTTTTACTCATAATATTGTTCATCTGTGAAAAGATTTTTCCTGCTTTCTCATCAGATTCCTTGATGCTATAAAGCAGTAAAACAGGTAAAGTCCTCCTTACCAAAGGAGAATTTAGTTCGGAATTAGTGCAGGATTCATTGTCAGTAGACCCTTGTTCCGATATACTTTCACCCTGAGTTCTGCTTAAACCATCCAGTGACCTGTGAGAATTACTACTAATGGGTGAAGTAGCAGGAGATTTATATGTTAATAAACCTCCAGCCAATAAACATGGGAAGGGAATGTTGTGTTGTTCCTGGTGCTTTTCCTTCGTCTTTTCACTCTTAGAGTTTGTTAAGCAAGGATTTGCCCCAAGTTCTTCAAGATCTTTGACAGTATCCTCAAGCACATTTGCAACAATCTCCCACTGAAGTTTTTCTGGCTGCTGGAGAATGCTGAGCGCTGTTATATCAAGGCTTACTTCCATGGCTTCCTTCTGTGATGTATGCCCTTTGAAAAGCAACAATATTCATTAAATACAGCCTTGTTAATATAAATCAAAATTTGTGGTCAATTTTTTTTAACTTAGTGCATTATAGTACAAGAACCAGAAGTATTTTAAGCCAATCAAATCTGAGATGAACCTACTGAAAAACTCATAAAGGTATTCAAGGAACTCAAAAATCATTTTCAATTCAGAACACATTCTCCTGCGAAATAGGGAGCAAACTGCTTTTAAAAACATAGGACAGGGCTGGGGATTTAGCTCAGCAGTTAGAGTGCTTGCCTTGCAAGCACAAGGCCCTGAGTTCGATCCCCGGCACCAAAAAACAAAATAAATAAAAACATAGGAAACTGCCAGGAACAAGCACAGTAAGGACAAGCCTATACTCCCAGATGATGCAAAAGGATCACAAGTTTGAGGCAACTGGACAACTGAGCAAGACACTGTCTCAAAATAATGGAAAAAACCAGTGTGGTGGATCACATTTGTAATCCCAGCATTCAGGAGGCTGAGGCAGGAGGATCACTGTGAGTTCGAGAGCAGTCTGGGCTAAAGAGTGAGTTCAAGGTCAGCCTGAATTATAGACTGAGACCCTGCAACAAAAAACAAAAATAAACAAACAAAAAAGGAACAAAAAGAGGTGAGGATGTAACTCGGTGATAAAGTGGCCTTTAGTTGGATCTCCAGTACAACACAGGCACACACAAAGAGCTAAAGAATGATTCTACTATAAATTCATTATTTTAAATCAAGGTTAAAATAACAGGATTTTTACACTTGAGTTCTGAACCAAAAGGAAATTCAATATTATTTATGCACGTCATTTATGTAATCTGAAAAACGATCCAAAAAAAGCTTCTTTTTACAATTTAGGAGTAGAAGCACTATTTTTTCTCTCTCATCTCACCATGCTAATTATCAGATTTTTATATAATGCAAATTAATTCTAACTTGAATTTAGAAACAAATAATAAAAAAGAAACAAATAATAACTAGAAAGAAAACATTCCCAAAGCTTGTCATTTTATAGTGAAATATAAGTGTCTTTCATGATATTTTAAATTTTAGTTTATTTAATGGACCACATCTATATTACTATATCCTTCTTCACTATTGTGTTCTCTTCAAGCTTTCCCTTTAAAATAGTATGAAAGTCATTCCTCAGGCTGAATCCTCCAAATGGGATCTCTCCATAGACAAAACCCTACAACAGATGTCAATGAACCCTCAAATCAGTTAAAAATCTCTTGACACTGACTAAAAATTCTTTCAACCAATCTGTTTTTCTCTCAATAGCACAAAACTACTCTCAATCAACATCGTAGTAATAACATAAAGATCACTCCAGGTGACTGTGAAAATACAAAAAGATCAAAATTGCCTTTGCAATTTAGACAGAATGAACACAGAAGAGTAAAGAAAAATAGATATAAAACAACTCAAGGTAACTGCATGAAGGCTATAGACCTAAGACAACAAACAACAGGGATTTGTTCAACATAAAACACTGAAGGTATACTGAAATCTCCTGTTAACTATTTCATTCATGATCTCTTCCCCATACTTAGTGACACATTCATTTAAAATTTCCCATTATCTAGGATGATCGCACTTCATACAACATTACTATCCTCTACAACTGAAATATTTTCTACCTAAAGAAGAAAAATTTAGTTACAAACTCTACTTGTACTAATGAGGCTATTCATTTAAATACTCTGGTTATCATCACAAGCAGCTATCACACTGCCATGAAGTACATATGTCTATTTTCTTTACTACTTTATATTTTAGATCAAAAATTGAAGGCTCAAAGTGATTGTTTTTCCCCCATTAAACACAAGGTCTTACCTATACTAGGCAAGTGCTCTACCAATGAGCCACATTCCTGGTTCTTGAAACTGGCTTCTTTTTTTAACATGTAGTACACCACACTAAATTCTGAGGATGCTCATCTATTTATTGGACTAAACTAACAGACTTATTTAAATAATTTAATTATGATAGAAACTGTTAGGGCTGGGGATTTAGCGCAGTGGTTACAGTGCTTGCCTTGTAAGCACAAGGCCCTGAGTTCAAGCCCCAGCACAAAAAAAAAAAAAAAAAACAGACAGAAACTGTCAAGAAAATACAATTTCCCTCCTGCACTGTTGGTGGGAATGTAGACTGGTCCAACCACTGTGGAAATCAGTGTGGAGATTCCTCAGAAAACTACAACTAGCGGTTCCATTTGACCCGGCTATTCCTCTGCTTGGTATCTTCCCAGAAGAATTAAAATCATCATATCACAGTGATATATGCACAACCATGTTCATAGCAGCACAATTTGTAATAGCTAAGTCTTGGAAACAACC
>PVJO010003944.1:110757-116039 GCA_004026905.1 Hystrix cristata | reverse complement strand
AGAGAATACTTAGCACAGATTCAATCCCCTGTACGAAGAAAAAAAAAAAGCCAGTTGTGGCGGCACATGCCTGTGATCCCAGTACTTGGGAGGCTGAGGCAGGAGGATCACCATGAGTTTGAGACCAGCCTGGGCTACATAGTGAGTTCAAGTCCAGCCTGAACTACATAATGTCTCAAAAAGAAAAAGAAAAAAAAAAAAAAAAAAAAAAAAAGAAAAGAAAAAAGAAAAAAGAAAGAGAGAAAGAAAAAGAAAAAGCAAGAGAAAGAAAGAAAAACCAGTAAAACAATAGATAAATTAATAAAAAATAGTTCAAAAAAAAGGGAAGAAAGAAGAAAAAGGAAAATAAATTAATAAAAAATAGTTCAAAAAAAAAGGGAAGAAAGAAGAAAAAGGAAAAAGGAAAAACCATTCTGGGTCTGGTATGGTGGTGCAAACCTGTAATCCCAGCACTCTGGGAGGCGGAGGTAGGAGGATTGCAAGTTTGAGCCCAGTCTGGGCAATTTAGCAATTTAGTGAGAACTTGCCTCAAGAAAAAAAAAGAAAAATGAAAAAGGGTTGGGAGTGTAGCTCAATGCAAAGACCCTCTGTTCAGCCTCTAGTACCACAGAGAACAAAAGGCAAGCAAGCAAGCAAACACTCTTAGCCTGAGGCCTGAGCGGGGCGGCAGCTGGTGGCGGATGTGGCTGTGGGTTGGGGCTGTGGCTCACCTTGCGCCCTGATTCTCCTTCCGGGCTGCCTAAGGGAGCTGTGCGGATGAACACAAGTGCTGTGAAGGCAGAAGAGCTCTCTTTGCAGCCTGCCAGGCTGGCAGGGCAAACCCGGCACCCAGCTTCTTTGCTGAGCGCCCCCTACAGAGGCGCTTCACCCCCTGGGTCATAGGTATCAGCTGCAAACCACCCTGATCCTGATGTCGGTCTTGCTGGGATTTTGTTTGCTTGCTTTGCTTTTCTGAGGCAAGGTCTTGCTCTGCAGTCCAGGCTGACCTCGAACTTGTGGTGGTACTCCTGCCTCAGCCTCCTCAGTGCTAGAATGAGAGGCAGGAAAAAAAAAAAGAAGAAAACCAATGTTTAGGTTGGGGATTTAGCTCAAGTGCTAGAGCACTTGCCTAGCAAGCGCAAGGCCCTGAGTTCAATCCCCAGCACCGGAAAAAAAAAAAAAGAAAAGAAAAAAAAAAACGGAGGCGAGTGCCACCATGCTGGGTTCTTCCCCACACCACCCCAGTGCTGGGGATGGAAACCAGGGCCTCACACACGCTAGGCCAGCGCTCACCACTGAGCCACACCCCCAGTACCCCTGGTTCCTTCTGAAGTCTACACAGGCCGAGCCTCTGCCTCAGAGATGACCCCATTCCAGAGCTTCCTCTCCTCCCCACTTCTTCCCACTCTGTCTCCAGCTTCCTGCAAACCTGGAAATTTCTTTAAAAAGGAAAAGGCACCATGCGTGTCAGCGCACGCTGCCAGCATTCCTGAGGCTGAGGCAGGAGGATCGCTGAGAGTTTGAGCCACTCTGGGCTACATAGTGGCAGCCTGATCTATACAGCGAGATTCTGTCTGGGAAAACAAATAAACAAACGATTAAAAAAAAAAAAAGTGAAGAAGGAAAAAAAAGTGAAGAAGGAGGACCGGGGATTTAGTTCTACAATCTCAGTGTCTCCCTGCACACTGGCTTCAGATCCCTCCTCTCTCCTCTCTAAAGAGAATTTCCTGTCCCCAGCGAGACAGTACTTTGAAAATTCCAGGAGCTGTTTATAAAGCAGCGTCTGCAGGGACCCTTTGGGCACCGAGGGAGTTTGTGGAAGGCAGAACTGCGTAGAGACCAGGATGATCACTGCAGCCACGCAGGGCACAGGGGTCCAGCGCCTCACCTCTGCCCCTGCCGCAGCTTCCGGGTGCTGGGGTGCCAGGCAAGGCCATGGTGCAAGGGACAGATGAGGATCTCTGGAGGCCACTGGCCTGACTCCTGGCCACTCTGACCTCCACCTGACAGGCCCCGCCTGCCCTCAGATCTAAAGGGTGAAGCAGTCAGCTGTCCCATTTCCTGTGTGCTCAGCCCTGACCCGAACGTCCCGGCATAGCAAGGGTGGGGTGGGGTAGGAGGTGGCAGCAGGCCCTCTGATCTAGCAACCCCCTCCCCAACCCACCCCCAGACCAGTCTTTGCACTGAGCTATGTCCCCAGCCCTGTTTTTATTTTGAGATAGGGTCTCACTAAATTGTCCAGGCTAGATTGGAACTTGGAATCCTCCTGCCTCGGCCTCCCAAAATGCTGCTATTATAGGCAAGTGCCACCATGCTCATTTCCTTTATTTTTGCGGTGCCACTGGTGGAGCCCAGGGCCTCTCACAGGGTGCATCCCAGGCAGTCTGGTTTTCTCAACAAACAAGCAACTTTGTTCTCAGGAAAGCCCCAAGCTCAGTGTGCACAAATTGGCCCCTTAGGGAAGTTTTCACCCTGCTGAAAGGAGAAAAAGATTCAGTCACCTAAACAGGAATTTAAGGGGAGAGTGGTGAGCAAGAGGAAGAAAGAAAAAGCAGCCCAGGGAGGGGGAAGGGAGGGGGCAGGGAGGGGGCAGTCTTTATCTAAGAACCTGAGATAAGGTTGAAGCCAAAGTCCAGCCCGAGCAAAGGTCTGGCTCTCTCCTGCTCCCCAAATGCAGGAGAGATGGGCTGGGGATTTAGCTCAGTGGTTAGAGCACTTGCCTTGAAAGAACAAGGCCCTGAGTTCGAGCCCCAATATCAAAAACCAAAACAAAACAAAAAATGTCTTGGCAACTGTAGGAAGCGTCTGTCTGTCACCAAGCAGAGGCCTACACGGTGGATGTAGGGACTCCTGGGGCCTTAGGTGCCTCAGGGACTCTTCCCACAGGCACCTCCCCAGGGTGCCAAGTGGACCCAAAGCTGCGGTTGCCAAGGCTCCCAGCCCACCTGCCCCAGGGGAGCTCCGAGACACTGCATAGGGACAGCTTCCCTCCCTCAGGCAGGTCTTCCTACCCCTCAGGAGGAGACCTGACGCCCAGACCGCCTCAGGCACGTGGCCTCTGACTGACCTCAGAAAGACACCTAGAACTGTGGATGACAAATAAGTCTGAGCCCAGCCTGAGCAATTTAGCAAGACCCTGTTTCCAAAAACAGTTAATTTCTGCAGTACAGGGCACTGAACCCAGGGCCTTCGCAATGCACTTCATCTCCAGCCTTTTTATTTTATTTTTTATTTTGAGACAGGATCTTGCTAAATCACTAAATTGACCGGGCTGGCCTTGAACTTGCAACCTCATGCTTCTGCCTCCCAGAGTGCTGGTATTGTAGGCCTGCGCCACCACGTCCAGTTTCATGTTTCAAAATTTTTTTAAAAATTTGCCAGTTGTGGTAGCACACACCCGTAATCTCAGCACTCAGGAGGCACTCAGGAGGATCACTGTGAAATTCAAGGCCAGGCTGGGCTACACAGTGAGATGTTGCATTTAAAAAAAAATTTAAAAAAGGGGCTGGGGATTTAGCTCAGTGCTTAGAGTGCTTGCCTTGCAAGCACAAGGGCCTGAGTTCGATCCCCGGCACCACAAAAAATAAAAATAAAAAAAAAATAAAAAAAGATATCACTGGAAGTCCGTGGCACACCTAGGTCCCACCCCAGCCCAGTCCATGCCCCTGGGACTCTGGTGTCACCTGCCTCCCATTCCTGGCTGCACAACCCATGGCCACAGAGGGGAAACCAGCAAGTCCTGTGACCCCATCGATGAGAGAGATGGAGTCCTAACCACATGCACAAGCCCCAGACCCAGCAGGATGGCTGTTTGCTTCCACTTGTAAACCTGCCTGTTCTGTCCCCACACCCTGGTCGTGCTCCCTGCAGCTGCACCCCTGCCTGCATCCCGAGGCAAAGGTTAATAGGAAGCTCCTGGAGTCCTGGGCCACAGAAGGCCCATTGTTCTCCGCCTGTCCCCTCCCTCTGTCCAGGAAGACCCTGGGGAGCACCTTCAAAGAGACCCTGCGATGGGCCACAGCCTACAGGCCGGGACAGCCAACACAGGAAGAGGAAGCCTGCGGTGCTGCCGACGGCACAGCTGTCCCTGCGGGTCTGGGGGCTTCCAGGGGGTCCTCTCAGTAGTCCCCATCTGGAAGCCAGAAGGCTTTGATCTTGGGCTTTCTGGTCCCACTCCGCTCCGCCTCCTCCCTCTCTCCCCAGGGAGCGTCCCAGGGTCAGGGTGTCACACCGCCTGTCCTGCATGTCCTCGGTCCCTGCCATCAGCTGTTCCCGATTATCACGCCCAGGCAGGGTGGCCTGGACTGGGTGGGCCGGGACAAAGGAGGGGGTAGGCGGCTCCCAGAGCCCGGGACCGCGGGTAGGGCCAGCAGCTGGCTGCCAGATGTGGGGGCCGGGACTGCGGCCAGGACACACGGCCGGGGCCAGCCTGTCGCCTCAGTGTGGGGTGCCGGGGACGGGGACAGGCAAAGGTGAGATCCTTGAGCCCACAGTGTGCATGGAGGGGTGACAGGGCCAATGGGGCCTGCAGGCTGGAAGGAGAGTACATGAAAAGGACAGGAAGGGAGATTAGCTTCAGAAAACAAATGTGACGGTGCGGTGCTGGCTCCCCGACGCAAGTGTGCGGAGTCCGGGTCCCCAAGCCACAGGCGCGGGGTCCGTGTCTCCTACACTCGGGCGTGGGCGCTGGGTCCCCTGCACTCGGTTGCGGCTCAAGCAGCTAGCAGACCCAGGCGAGTGGCAGAGCCCGGTACTCCGCAGCCCCACTGCGATCCCCTCGCTGCGCGTTCACCGGATTCTGCCCCGCCCGACAGGCCCCGCCCCTGCCCGGGCGCGCCAGGGGGCGGGCCGGTGCGGGGAGTTCCCGGGCTCGGTGGGGGCGGGGCCCGATTTGCATGTCCTCGCCCAGGCGTGATTGACACAGATTGCCCCGCCCCCGCGCACCGCCCGGTTCCCCAGCCGCAGCTCAGTCCCGGCTCACATTCCCACTCGCAGCTCAGGTCCTCGCCCCGCCCGCTGCATCTAGGCCACGGACCTCGCCCGAGTCCCGGAACCGGGTCAACAGGTCCGGTAAACAGGTGGTGCTGGTACAGTGGGGCGGGAGAGGGAGGGTGGCGACCTTAGCACGGGGAAAGGACTAGCTCTGTCTATCTGGCCCCCACCTGCTCTCTGCCAGGGTGGGCCTCTCTGGGCCTCAGTTTCCCCTCTAAGGAAGCTTGCACACGCACCATTACTGCACGCACACGAAGTCGTCCTCCTGAAGCCCTGCCAGACCCCCCTGCAGTCCTGCAGGCCGAAGGCTC
>PVJO010003944.1:63257-108257 GCA_004026905.1 Hystrix cristata | reverse complement strand
CCACCTCCCTGGCCGGGCACCGGAAACCTGCAGGCTGCAGCGGGGCGGGGGTCGAGCGCCGCTTCCCGCGGAAGGAAGGGCCCGGCGGTTCCTGCCACAGGATGCGCGCCGGCCCCTCCCCGGCCCCCAGGGACTTCCCGGGGCCCCCGGGGCGTGGGCACGGCACCCCTACGTACCTTTGAGGCATTGCGGTGGCGCTGAGCCCCCACACTTTCCCGGAAAGTATCGGAGGCGGTGGGGGCCGGGAGCCGGCTCGCGGTCCCGAGGGCCGCCCGACCCCGCCTGCTGCTGCCGTCGCGCCTCCGGCCTGGTCCCCAGGTCACCGAGCCCGCAGTGGCGCTACCAGCCGTCGCAGGCGGGGCTGCGCAGTCCCCGCACCTCCCGCCGCCCCCCTCGCGCACCTGCGGCTCCTTTGTCCTTGCCACCTGCCCCCCCCACCCCGGCCCCCGCGCCTTGCCCCGGGCAGCGCCAGCGGCTGCGCCGAAACAGCGGGGGAGGAATTTGTTTTCTTCTCCCGGGGCGGCTCCAGGAGCCGGGATGGGGCCCAGCACGTCCCGAGGACCTTTCTTTTTGTTACTGAATGAACCCAGGGTCTTTGCACTAAGCTACATCCCCAGTCCTTGTTTTCTTTTGAGGCAGGGTGTCCTCGCCAAGTTCGCCAGGCTAGGTTCGAACTTGGGACTCTCCTGCCTCAGCCTCCCCGAGTGCTGGGATGACAGGTGAGCGCCGTCGCGCCCGGCTCCCAAGGACATTTCTGAATCTAAAGTGTGACGAGGACGGTGTTTAGAGGCTCATTTCCCAGGCAGGGGAACTGGGACCTCACCTCTTCGCTTGAGCCACACAGCTAAGCCGTGGGAGAGGGACCGGGCAGAAAGTGCGCTCCAAAATTCCGCAGCTCCCTCCATCCCGGGTGAGAAGGGGGGCGAGACCCAACATTTCTCTCCGGTACCGAGGATTAAATCCAGGGTTTTTTCACTGAGCTACACCCTCACCTTTTTAAAAATTGATTTTTACATTCTGAAAGGGTCTCACTATGTTGTCCAGGCGGGGCTCGAACTTACGATCGTCCTGCGTCGGCCTCCTGGCACACTGCCTTTTCTCAAGGCACCAAGTACCGTTCCTAACTCCGCCTGGGGCGCTCAACCCGGAAAATATCCTCCAAATGTTTGAAATGGGGAGGGAAGCGCTCTCCCTAGAATTTGCAGGGGAATTAAGGCAACCCTCAATCTAGAATAGGGGACAGTCACCGGAGAGGGAGGGGATCGCCGCCAGCACCGAGGCTGGGAGTGAAGCGAAAGGGGCCCGCGCTCCCGCCCACGTGGTAACCGGGCTGACGGGTTCCTGCGGCCGGGAGCCGCCAGCGCCTGACCCCCTGACCCTGCCCCTCCCCCCGCGGGAAGAGAACCAGACAGACCGCACTTTCCACTGCAATGGTCTTTATTGTCCTGGCTGACATTTCCAACGAGACGCCAGGTAGACGGCACCCAAAGAGGAAAAGGTAAACAACCCTCCACCGCCCAGGCAGGCATCTCTCCGTCCCGGCTCAGCCCGGGAGCCCTGGACGCCCCCTCCCATCCCTCTGAGGTCCACTGGGGTGCGTGTCCGTGTGTCCGAGGGAGGTCACGCTGAGCTGGAAACTACGCGCCACCTCTTAACGCAACCAGATGAGGAAATTAAAACAAAAACAATGAATCTGAAACTCGCTGGGCTCCTGCAGCGGCGAGGCGGGGCGCAGTGACTCAGGCCGCACTCCTCCCATTCCCCAGGGCGGTGCACGCCCCAGAGCCTCCTCCCACACCCCACACCCATGCCAGGCGACAGGAAGCTCCCCACGCCGGCCCCGTGACGCAACGGTGACCGCTTGCACAAGTATGTCACCGGAGGGGCTGAGTAGCGCCTGGAATTCTCCGAGATTTGAAGGGCACACACCGCAAAGTCTTGGAAAGACGGCCCAACGCTTGATTAAGAAATTACAAAAAAAGTGAAGTCCGACCCTGAGATTGATGGGCTGGGCCTGCCCTCTCCCAGCACAGAAGGCCGAGGCCCAGGTAGTAGTCCGCGAATCAGCACCTCTGGGTACCGCGGGGCTCGCAGGTGGCGCCCGCGCCCCCGGCTCCTGGGCCGCCGCGGCGCGGATGGCGACGGTCCCCGGGTACGGTCCCTCTGCGGCCTCCGAAGCTCGGGCGGCGGCCCTGTTCCTCCTCCGTTCCCGCCGGCTCGTCCGCCCCGGGGAGAACACAACGCCTCGGGTTGCGTGGTCGAGCCGACGGCTCGGCGCGCACTCTGGCTCCGGCAGCGTCCTCGGTCCTCAGAAGGCCACCACGGCGCGCACTAGTACGCTCAGCACCGGGTCCGCCGGGCGACAGGCCGGTTTAGCGTCGCACGCGGGGGGCGCCGTCTGGGGCGCGGCGGGGCCACGGCTCAGGAGCCCGGAGAAGCTCCGCTGCAGGACGCGCGCCAGGTTGGGGAAGGCGCCCTCCGCCTGCGCGGGCGGGGGCTGTAGGGGTTCGGGGACCCCCGACGACGCGTCCTCCACCGCTTCCTGCTCCTCCAGACGGGCCTTTTTGCTGGGGACCAGGCCAGCGTCTCTACCGTCGCTCAGGCTGCTGCTACTGCGTCGCTTGCGGGCAACTCTGGCGGGGCGCGAGGCGCAGCGGGACGGAGTCTCCACGGCTTTGGGGGGCGCCTCCTCCTCCTGCGTGTCCATGGGCTCGGGCGACGGCGGCTCCCCGTCGGGGGGCGCACACACGACGGGCTCTTGCGCTTCCAGCGGGGGGTGCAGACGCGGGTCAGGGAAGCGGGCGGGCGGCGAGGGCGCCTCGGGTTCCAGGGCCTCCACCTTGGCTGAGAGATAGAGTTCCCGGGCGCTGCGCATGACCAGCGACAACTGCAGACTTCGGTGCAGGCGCAGGCCCCCGCGCTGCATGCGCGAGTGGTACATCTTCCACACCGACAGCGTCATGATGCGCTGCGCCTCTTTCTGCACCTCCATAGCACTTGACGGTGAGGGCGGCGGGGACTCGGGGCAGCGCGGAACTGGCAGGGGCAGGTGCTCGGCGAGACACACACCTAGCTACTCTCGCTAGCTACTGCTCAGACGGTCTGCCAGGGCGCCGGCCACTCAGGCCTTTTATACCCAGATGATGTCAGAGGCGCCCCTCCCAATCAGAGGGCCGCATCCGGGCTTTCCACTGCACGGTGGCCAGAGACTCCTTAAAGCGACAGAGCGGAATTTACCTAGCCTGAATACGGGACGGAAACCCCGACAGGGCGGAGCGTCCCCCTACTGCACGCCGAGCTCTCCGTGTGGTCTCCTTGCTCAGCACTACACCAGTGCTCTCCAGCGCGGGCTCTGGGGCGGGAGGCCGCGGGTGGGTCTCAGAGCCCACCCACGTGCTCGCGGCGGGAGGCTCCGGCTAGTCATGGGCGGCAAATTTCCTTTTGCACTGGAGAAGACCTAGGTTCGAGCCCTACAGAACTCGTGGACACTGCTCCTAGCATCCTCCAGCTGTCTAATATTAATTTTTGTAATTGGGAAGGATGATGCCGTTTTCTTTTCTTTTGGTTTTTTGAGGCAGGTTTTTAGAGTCTTGCTAAGTAGTTCAGGCTGGCTTCCAACTCGCGGTGATCCTCCTGCCTCAGCCTCCCAAGTTCTGGGTTTACAGGCGTGCACCACCACCCCTGGGCTTTTTTTTTTTTTTTCTTGTCTGATGCCATTTATTTAAGCACTTTCTACGTGCTAGGTTTGTTAAACTTTGGGGGGGGGGTGTTCAGACCAGGCTGGCTTGAAACTCCTAGTGATCCTCCTGCCTCAACCTCCTGAGTGCTGGGATTACAGGCCCGCTACAGCTAAACTTTTTCCCTTCATTGATATCTCGGACTCGTCACCTTCAACTCGGCGGAAGGTAGGATTATGTCTGTTTTCAGGGGGGAAAACGAAGAACGTCATTTGTCCAGGGTCTGCCAAGCGAATGAATGGGCAGCCGCAGTGCAGGGGCCTGGACCTATCTGCAGCCCACCGGCTCCAGCGCTCCTGGGCGGTGGGAGGGAGGCGGGCGGGGCTGGGCCCGGACGGAGCAGCGGACTCAACGGGAGACCTGGCCAGCGAACACGTGGCTCCCACCCGGACGTTGAGCTACCCTCGGCCTCCACGCCCCGGGAGGTGGGGTTGGGGTGGGAGCCGGACACTGTGCTTCACCGGGAAAGAGCAAAGAAAACATCAGCCCCACCCTCCGCCAGGCGCTCTCAGAAAACTCAACTCCAGTTGCATACACACACACAAAGCAGAACTGTTCAATAGCTCCATTCAATCATGGTGCGGGCCCTTTAAGGGGCGCCCCCCTCCCCACAAGGCGCGCGGAGCCTTCCCGCCACTGTAGCCCGCTGACTTCCAGAGCTAAATTTGGAAGCAGTGACGTAGGGCGGTGCGCGAGCCGCTTCCGGCTGCCCATATAAGGACATGGGCCCGGAGCGCCGGAGCCAGCGCGCTTCCGGGCGGACGGAGGCGGGGCCTGGGTCTCTGGGCACGCCCCTCCCCCTCCTGGGCCGAAACTTCCGGACGCTAGTCCTGCCGGGCGGGTGAGGTTTTGCTTCCCTCCAGGGTTCAGGAAGGTGCGACGCCCCGCGGGAAAAGTGCTCGGCCCGCCCCGGGGTTACACGGAAGCCGTCCCCGGAGACCTCACAGAACGATCCTGCCGTTCCCTTCTCTTCCTTTTAGAGATCTCAGTTAATTTCCTCACGCTAGCCCCTCCCAAGTTATTCCTACCATCCGCCCCCATTTTTGATTGATTGATTGTTGTACTGGGCATTGAACTCAGGGCCTTCACACTGGGTTACGTGCTCAGCCCTTTTTTTTTTTTTTTTTTTTTTCCTTTGGAGACAGAGTCTAAGTTGCCCAGGCTAGGCTCGAACTTGTGATCTTCCTGCCTCAGCCTCCCAGAGGCCTGGGATTGCAGGCAAGCGCCACCACCACACCCGGCTCCCTAATCGATCTTGTCTTGCCTTTGCGCGCCCTCAGATTACATCCCTTGTCGCTTGTGGGAACTCAATCCTTCCTCCATCCATTGATACTTCCACATCTGTTGGGGGCGCCCTCCTCTCGGTTCCGCTACCCGGTGGGGGCACATTCCCAGGCCAGGCGCTGGCCCACAGCGCACCTTGCGGCGCTGATAATAGGCGGCCTACTGGGGACTCCCGCCCCTTGCCCTCCACCGGCGGACCAGGCACCCGGGAGACCCACACGGTAGTAGTCCTGCCACACGAGGGCACCCGGGAGATTTCCTGGACCGCGATCGCACAGAGGTCCCCTGAAGACCCCTTCGGAGCCGCCACCAAGCGACCCCTGGGCTCGCACCCAGCAAGGCTGCCCCCCAGGGCACGCGTGTCCGCGACACCCACCTGTACACGCGAGCTGGAAGGGGACCCTCCAGAAGTCTCCGGGCCCCCACGTTCGGCCACCCCATCCAGGCGATCGCGAGGCGCCCCTTGCCCCTCTAAGCAAGAAAGGAGGAGGAGGAGGGGCGAGTCCGGCAGAACCGCGCAGAAGGCGGGCTCCGCGGGCGGGAAGGAGCCGGACCGGCTCTCCCCGCCCTTCCCTACGCGCACGCAAGATCGTGGGTTGAGACAGCCTCTCAGGGCAGCAACCGGGGCCAACTCAGGGGTCCTTGCAAAGGTTCAGTTAATCCAAGCCGGGCGTGCTGGTACCCGCGGGTCATCCCAGCACTCTGAGAGGCTGAGACAGGAGGATCCCAAGCTGAAACTCAGGCTGGGCAATTTTAACGATTTAACGAGACCGCTTGTCTCAAAATACAAAATAAAATGGGGGGGTGCTGGAGATGTAGCTCAGTGTGAATGCCCTGGGTTCAGTCCTCAACACCACAAAATTAATTAGCTAATAGAAGTTTCAGTGAATCGAATGGGCCCCTTCCACAGCCATAACCTGAGTGAAGGGAGGGTGTTAGTTACATTGTCTCAGTAGGGAAACAGGTTGCGCAGGCACAGGCCAAGGAGCTGAGTCTCGAACTGGGACTTCGGTCATGGGCCCAAAATCTACATAGAATTCGGACTCTGCACCCAGTTAAAGAGTACACGAAAGGGCGTGGCACATGGGCCGGAAGCTGCCTCTGCCCACAACCAAGATGGCTGCAGCGAAGGCGGAAGTTCCCACAATTCGGGCCTCTAGGCCTCGCTCTCATCTGGAGGACCCGCTCTCGATGGTGACGTGTCGGGGGTGTAATGTCTACTAGTTCCCCTCGCTAGGAAGCAAGGATCGTACCGACGCCAGGCGGGAGGGGTTCGGCCTGGGCGGAGGGGTGACCCTTCTCTTGAAGATCCATTTTTGGTGGTCCGAGCGTGAGTGGCAGTGCCCGGGTGCCGGGCAGTCGCGGTGCATGGTGGCCCGTGGGGACCCACGGTGGGATCCCGGGCTGCGCAGGGCAGCACGAGGAGCAGGGCACAGGGGTGCTGTGCAGGCCTGGCGTTGACTCTTGGTCACACAATAGTGGAGGCCAAGCAGGGCCCTACGGGAAGAAAGGGCGTTCTTGGGGCCATGTGGGAGGCCGTCCAGGTGAGGGAGGTCCTGATAGGGTGTGTGAGGAAAACTGAATTGTTTTAGTTTTCGAGACAGTGTCTCGCTATGTGGTTCAGGCTGGCCTTGAACTCACTGTGTAGCCCAGGCTGACCTTGACCTGGCGGGAATCCTGCTGCCTCAGCCTCCTGAGTGCTGGGATGACAGGCATTCGACATCACGCCCCGCTGAGTTTGAGTATTTGTTTTTGTTTTTTGAGTTTTTAATTTTATTTTTTTATTTTTTTATTTTTTGGTGCTGGGGATCAAACTCAGAGCCTTGTGCTTACAAGGCAAGCACTCTAACCACTGAGCTTAAATCTCCAGCCCCTATTTTGTTTTTTGAGACAGAGTCTTGCTATGTAGTTCAGGCTGGCCTCGAACTCTCGGCAATCCTCCTGCTTCAGCCTCCCAAGTGCTGGGATTACAAGCATGCACCACCACACCCGGCTTCAATTCGAGTATCTGTACACTAATATCATCTTCATCCCCAAGAAGTGAAGGACCAAACGGTCAGCACGGCAGCCGTATCCTTCATGGAGAGGAGTAAGAGTGATAATGCCCTGCACATCAGTCTGGGTGACTCACTTGGTGGAGAGCCAGCCTGCCCCCGTATTCACTTGTCTCCTCTGTCTACACCTGTCCCCACTACACCAGTGCTCATTGTCTGGATGTATTTGGCCACTGGCTGTGTACCTGCCTTTTCTTTCCACCCGTGTACACTAACCCCTCTGGATTTGCAGGATCCACAGTCTTAGATTCCACCAACCAAGAATCAAAAAACATTTGAAAGATGTTTTGCTGTGGTGGTGCACACCTGTAATCCCAGCATTTGGCAGGCTGAGGCAGGAGAATCTTGTGTCAAAGCCAGCCTGGGTGTAACAACTACTTCCATTGCATGTGCAGGTAGTGCGAGTCGTCTAAAGATGATTTAAAATCTGTGGGAAAATGTGCATAACTTCTCCTCAAACACTACACCATTTTATGTGAGGGGTTTAAGCAGCATGTGTGGATTTTGGTAGCCATAGGGATCTTAGATCCAGTCTCTTGAGGGTGTCAAGGGACACCTGTATTTCTTATCTCTCTCTCTCTTTTTTTCTTTTTTGAGTCTTGCTGTGTAGTTCAGGCTGGCCTCAAAATCACGATGATCCTCCTGCCTCAGCCTTCCCAGTGCTGGGAGTACAGATGTGCACCACCATGCCCAGCTACCTGTATTTGTGAGTTGGCTGATTTCCTGGGGGGTAGGGACTCAGGGTCTGTGCACATCTGACCTTCCTGCCAACACACCATTGGGAAGCATGCCAGAACATACATCTACCTTGTCTCTCTATACCTGGCCCACTGGGTCCTCTGCATAGTCACCAGTCCTGTGTGTTATTCTCTCTGCTGCCTATCTTTCCCCTCTTTATTTTTTTGAGAAGAGGGTGCTGGGGATCGAACTCAGGGCCTCGTGCGTGCCAAGCAGGTGCTCTACCACTTGAGCTAAATTGCCAACCCCCCCATCTTTCCCCTCTTGTGTCATGTGTCCTTCTTCAAATGCTGAGAAACACCAGCCCCCTCCATCCCTGCCAAACCACACCGGATCTGGACAGTGGGGCAGAGGCCTGCCTTCGTCAGCACCCTGAAGCAGTGCCTTCCTGCCTTCTGTGTACACAGCCTTGGGAACTAAAATCCAGACCCTGAAATACATCTGTTGACAGGCTAATACTGAGGATTTCAGTAACACTTAGGTTTGGCTGGACCCACACAGTGAAAAAAAAGAAATAAACTGGGTTTGGGGACGCAAACTTATAATCCTAGAACTCTGGAAAGCTGAGGCAGGAGGATCCTAAAGTCAAACCCAGCCTGGGCAATTTAATTTAGCAAAACATCTCCAAATGAAAATATAAAAAAAGGGCTAAAAAAAAAAAAAAGCCAGGTGTGGTGGTGCATGCCTGTAATCCCAGAACATGGGAGGTTGAGGAGGGTGATCATGAGTTTGAGCCCAGCCTGTGCTATATATTGAGACTCTGTCTCAAGAATCAAAAAAAAGCAAAAAACCTCTTCAAAAACCCAAAATCAGAAAAGGGCTGGGGATGGAGCTCAGTATGAAGGCCCTGAGTTCAGTCCCAAAAGAAAAGAAAAACAAGACAAAATGAATAAACGGGAGCACTGGTTTTCCTGCTCCCAGTCCTGGGAAGCAAGGACAGAGAGGAGCAATTTGGGCTTAAGCCAGCAAGTGATGGAAACTGAATTCAAGTCCAGCTGTCCAGCCACTGACTCTGCACACCCAGCATTAGGAGCTAACTTGAACAACAGTGAGAAAAGGCTGGAGTCACTGTGTGTCAGGAACGGTCCCCTTGTTCCCTTGGGACAACTAACAACGCTAGGCATCAGGGATTAGAGCTTTCCCTTCCTATAGATTGGGAGACAGAGGCCCAAGGCAGCCACATGACATCACTTTGCTAGCAAGTGGCAAACTGGGGAAGTGGTTTTGGGCAGACTAATCACTCTTTTTTTTTTTCTGTCGGTCTTTTTGAGTCACTACGTAGCCTGGGCTGGCCTTGAGCTCTAAGTGCTGCTCCTGCCTCAGCCTCCTCAGTACTGTTTTGGGGCTCCAGTTGTGCACCACTATGCCTGCCTATGTCACTTGTGACCCACAGATGCCAGCAGGCAAACCAGTGGCCTAGGTGTCACACAGCAGCCTACCAGATGGGAGCAGATTTGCATGGGTGCCAGGGACCCCGGGCTCAGGGTCCTTGCTCACTGCACTCCCACCCTCCACTCTAGCCAATCCTGGATCAACAGCACTAGCAGCTGGGATTGTGTCTGAGCATGCAGGCTCTGAACCTCGTACTTGGGGAGGAGCTCAGTGAGCGGTGCAGAAGGCCCAGACCCCAGCGTGAGCAGGATGCCCTGGGGCTGGGAGCCGTCTTGGCCCTGCAGCGTGCTGGACATTCGCACATGAGGTGGAACACACCCAGTCCCCAAGGGACAGAATCCTCAGAAAGATGGCCTAAATGTCTCACGTGACCGTATGTTGAGTACCCTTTTTGATCTTGGAATGAAGTCAGCTGGGAGTGGTGGTGCACACCTGTAATCAATCCCAGCACCCAGCAGGCAGAGACAGGAGGATCACTGCAATTTCAAGCCAGCCTCAAGTATACACTAAGACCTCGTCTCAAAAAAAAAAAAAGAATAAGGATGTTCCTTTTTGTCCCCAGACCTGCAACAGTCCACAGTTATGTTGCTGCTGGGCATGGTTCTCCTTAGTGTCTTCGCTCCCTGACCTAGGCCCTCCCTGGTTCCCACCAGGCCTTGAACACACTGCAGAGCTGATGGGACCCCGGGACCCTGGGCCAGACAGAACCTGCACACCTGCTCGTGTCCCAGGGTACACTTAGGAGGTAGCAGAGGCAGGATGACCTTAGACACCCACCACCCTGTGTCCTGCTCTGGGGCCCCAGAGCCATTTGCCCTGGTGCCTTCTGCATGCAAGTCAGAAAATCCCAGCCTATTTACACCTATTGGCAACTTTTGGTGTTGACTGCAAACCTGAAGGACCTGGTGGGGATGCCTGAAGCAGCCCCCGCTACTCCCAGGGAATGTTAGGGTATCCAGTGGCCAGTTCTGCATACAGAAGACTACTGTGTTCATTGCTTCTTGAAGTTAATAATGGATAACTTGGTACCACTGAAAACTGTCTCAAATTTATTTCTTGAGCTCTCCAAGTTTAGCCTCCACATCATCTGCTTCCCCTGTGCCCGAGGGAGGTAACCCTAGACGTTGGCCTGAACGGCTACTTCTGAGGCATTTTTTGGTTTTCTGAGACAGTGTCATTATGTTGTCCGGGCTGGCCTTGAACTTCAAAATTGATCCTTCTGCCTCAGCCTCCCGAGTGCTGGGATTAAAAGTATGTACCACCGTGCACCACCTAAGGCATTTTAACACATTCACAGTCAAGCTGTAATTCTTGCTGCCTGGCAGCTCTGAACCATTGGTGGTACATACATGACTGTACCATTGGGTGATTTCAAGCTGCCAGATGGGATGGTGATGCATGTACCACCGGGAGTTCAAACTGGCAAGGAATGTATTGCAGTACTGCTGGTAATCCCAGTACTCTGGGAGGCTGAAGCAGGAGGATTGCATTGAGTTCAAGGCCAGCCTGAACTACACAGCAAGACCCTATCTCAAAATAAAACAAAACAACCAGGTGGCATTAGAGTTGCTGGGAACATAGCTCAGTGCAAAGACCCTGGTTTCATGTGCAAAAAATAATTCTTAAACAGCAATGTCTAATACATTCCCAGATTTTGGAATCTGAGGGGGTCCTGGATCCAATTCCCTACAGATATAAAGGGTGACGACTCAGATCTGAGTCTCCTGGGTGTAGAAAGCTGCATTTCTAGAACACAAAGCCCTCCCTATTTCTCTGGGGGTGCCCACATTACCAAAGCAGGATACCCTGTTAGCGAGGGGACCTGTCATGAGGCCACTGGGTTTCTGTTGCTGACAGGGCGGCTTTTGAAAATCCTCTCCTGGGGTTCGGGATTTAGCTTAAGTGGTAGAGAAATTGTTTGCCCAGCAAGCACAAGGCCCTGAGTTTGATCCCCAGCACCTCCCCCCACAAAAAAAATTCCTCTCTTGGATGAGGCCGCTCTTGGCCTCCCTGAAACGCACCCAAGTGCTCAGGTGACTGAACAGGCACTATAGACATCTCAGCTCCCCATAAGATGGACCTGGCTTGGGTCTTGATGCTGAGGCCTTCTCCATTCTGAGGCAATGACCTGTGAC
Source organism: Hystrix cristata (assembly GCA_004026905.1). NCBI lineage: Eukaryota > Metazoa > Chordata > Mammalia > Rodentia > Hystricidae > Hystrix > Hystrix cristata. The sequence goes on along the minus strand of PVJO010003944.1, from coordinate 96,917 downwards.
TGAAGGGACCCCCTATTGTCCAGTACCCTCCCATTAACCATCCTTTCTATAGTATGGGGTACCAGCTGACCGCTAAGTTGCCCATGTTTGTTTTTTTTGGGGGGGGGGAGGGGAGTGGGGATGGAAGCCAGGGCCTTTGGACTGAGCTACATCCCCAGCTCTTTTTATTTCAATTGCCCAGGCTCGACTGGAACTTTCAGTCCTCCTGCCTCAGCCTCCCAGAGTGCTGGGGTGACAGGTGCGCCACCACGCCTATCAAGGCTACTTGTTTTTTGTGGGGGGAGTGAGTGTTGGGGATCGAATTCAGTGTCTTGTGCTTGTTAGGCAAGGGCTCTGCCACTTGAGCTAAATCTCCAAACCCTACAGGGCTACTTGTGTCGGTCCGTGCGCTGATCGCCTTCTTGACAGAGATTGCATGAAGGGATCTGGTACAGTATTTCATTTCTGCCGGATGGATCGCCCCACTAGGAGCCAGCTCGAGGATGTAGATGTAACTCTTATTTATTTATTTGTGGCATTGGAGATGGAACTCAGGACTTCACACATGCTAGCCAAGTGTTCTATCACTGAGCCAAGCTCTCAGCCCAAGATTTGAATTTTGATGGAAGCTGCGGGAAACCTAGCAGAGTGCAGTAAGCGGGTGTGGGGGGGACGACACGGACACGGGACGGGGGACGGAACTCAAAACTGCCATCGACAGCTGGGTCTGGTAGAAAAGCTCGTGAATCTGAAATTCGAAGAACCTATCACCTGCCGAGACTGGGGCGTCCCTTGGGAACTGGAATGGGCCGGGGAGACGGAGGCATCCGAAGTTGCAAAGAGGATGCCTAGACCAGTCAGCAACCCGGCCTGTTGCCCATGTGTTTAAAGAGCAGCTGAATTTAGGCTTGCATTGCGGCGGGGGCGGGGGCGTGCGTGGCTCAGTGGTGGAGCTCACCTGCAGGCTTAGTGTCAGGCTTTTCAGTCCCCAGACACAATCTTCCAACCCGTGGAGGGTCTGGTGGCTGAGCTGGGGGTGGGGAGCCACTGCCCACCCCCAGCTTCCCGGCTAGTGGGAGCTGATATCCGTGGGGCCCCTTGCAACCTCCCAACCCTAGTGAGCAGCAGGCACAGGGCTGTTACAAAGGCGTCTGTTTATTCTCCTCATCAGTATCAACGAGAGCTCAGGTTCACATTTCCTAACGCCACTCCTCTCCTTACAGTAGTTAATGTGCAATCTCACTTCGGGCCGGGGCGGAGTAGGGGTGCGGCCCGGGGGCGGGGAGGGCGTTGGCACTTCACACGGATGGGGGAGAGGGGGCTGTCCCCAGAGAGGGGTGTGGGCGGCCAGTGGAGTTGGGGAGAGGGCCCTAGAGTCCTTCACTTTTGGATGGTTTTGCGTTCCTTTTCCTCCAGGCTGCTCAGGGTGGAGGGACCATGCAGCTCAGAGCAGAGCAGGGTAGGCAGGGGACAGGACAGGGGCAGCTGGCCGCCCAGAGGGGTGGGAGGGGTGCAGGGGTGGCTCCCGGGTAAGGCACAACCCTGTCTTTGGCTCTCCTAGTGAGGAGTCTCCTCCCCTGCACCCCTCACCCTCCCCCACTTCCCCAAGGGAGCCAGGAGCACCTCCTGGGGTCCCTGAAACCCACAGGCTCTGCCGCCCACCCAGCTCTGCAGGGCACCCTGCTAGAGGAAGGGCAGGAGGGGACCGGGACAGAGGGGTTCCTGGGACCACCTGCTTCCTCCCGGGGTCTGGCTGGAGCCCCTTAGGGCCAGCTGCTTGCCAAGTGACCAGGACATTGTGCTTTGGGATCAGCGCTGTGGCAGGTGGGGGAGGGAAGGGGGAGTGCGACTAAGGTGCTTGTGCTTTAGCTGGGGGTGTCGACTCCCCCTCCCACACTGGACCACCAAGGCTAAGGTGCTGGGGTGGGCCTAAGAAGCAGGCCCTGACACCACCACCCTGCAACAAGCAGATGCCAGGAGGGAGCCCAGCAGGCTGGGCTGGGGATGGGTCTCCAACTGTGATTCCTAGGGTCCAGCCCAGCTGCCCCACTTCATCCCCAGCCCCAGTGACCCCCTACCTTACCCCTGCTGGGAAGAGGAAGCCGGGAGCCAGGGGCAGGAGGAGCTGGGGAGGGGAGGAGGCAGGGAGCTTAGGGCTGAGTGAGATGTGCAAATGGAGAAATGGGGGGGGAACACCCTCCAAGTTCACATCTACAACTCAAAAAAACCAAAACCACTCGCTCTGGGCAAGAATAAAAGGAATGGTAAGAGAAAATTCCACAAACAATCGCTAACAATGGATGTGGGCGCTGCCCCTGCCCCTGCCCCCGCCCAGGACTGGGGCTCAGCCATCTGCCAAGGCCCGGGACACCCCAGAACACTGTAGCCCTGGGTAGGGAGGAGGGGCCAGCTGCACCCACTGGAGCCCAGGCACCCACGTTCCACGCATGCACACATTCAGCCTGCCCCCCTGTCCTGCCTTCCATGGCCCCCCGGGGACCCAGGGGTACCTCAGACACAGTCCCGTTGGTTTGAAAAATAAAAGGAAATCTTATACTTCAATATTTCATTCGCTAAAAAAATTCTTAAAAAGTATGTACAGGGGGCGGGGCGCTGGGAGCCCTGCTGTGGGGCAGGGTGGGGATGGGGAAGGGCGAAACCCTCAGCCTGCTCCCCGGATTCCAGCCCTGGTCTTTCTGCCTCTTCTACCTCCTCCGTTCTGAAAGCCAGCCTACACATGCACACTTGCACACCCACACGCTCCGTGAGCCTGGGATCCCGTCCTCCTGGCCTCCAAGACTCCCACTGCCCCCAAGAGCTCCCTCACTTAGGACCAGCCTCACTCGGGCCCCAGAGACTCGTGGGGTGACAGAGACCAAGTGCGCAGGGCCCAGAGAGGGGCGCAGGCTGCCCTGGCCACCTTCTGTCCATCAGTTGTGGAGTTGCTCTGGGCCTCGTCTGAGCCTGTTCCCCAGCTGTGCAGGAGTCACTCGGCCTCGTCTACCCAGCCTCAGGCACGGGGACAGACAAGGAGCACAGACAGGAAGGCGCTTTGGAGATGTGGAAGCACTGGGAGGTGGGGGAGGGGTCCTGAGAACACCCGGGCACCCCGAGTCCCCAGGGTCCCCCAGGCCGGCCCCTCCCCAGGCCAGGCCTGGGAGTGGGAATGACCAGAGGGCTAGAAGGGGGATGGCCTCCCGACTGCATGTGCATCCCAGGTGGCCCGCCCTCTCCACCTGGCTTGAGTGGGGAAGGGGTGGGAGAGGAGGCAGAGGGCCAGGAGCATGCAGTGCCCCCCGCGGGTCATGGGGAGGGGTAGACAGTAGCTTGTGACCAAGATGGTGGCGGATGTGTGACGGGAGGGGAGTGTGACAGCCCGCGGGGAGGGTCCTGTGCGTTACTGGAGGACCTCTGCCGAGGTGCCGGCCTCGCCGTCATGGCTGGCCGTCTCGAAGCTGTGCTCCATGCCCATCATGTCCGGCTCCATCTTGCCCGTGTCGCTGATGAAGGAGGTGTAGGCATCACCCTCCGCCAGGGGAGGCTTAGCCTTGGGCATCCAGCTCTTCCGTACCACCCGGCGGGCGTTGGTGCACATGTCAGCCGCGATGGCATTCATCTCGCTCTCCTTGAAGTTGGGGGCAAAGTTCTGGCAGTAGTCTGCGGGCAGAGCAGCAGCTCAGGACAAGCCTGGCCTTCCCACAAGGCCTGACTGGGTAGATACAGGTGGGTCTGACAGGAGGCCCAGACTCCCAAAGAGCTGCCATTATCAGACAGCATCCAGAAACTTGGACTCTCCTCCTGCCAGTGGGGCTGGCATCATGGCGGCCACCTCTTTGGCAGGCACTGCCTGGCCACTTCTATCCTGCCATGACCGCCAAAAGCATGAGACCCTGTGTCCACAGGGCCCTGCCTCCCCTCAGCACCACCCCCAACCATGAGCAACCTAGTGACAGCGCACTCCCAACAAACCCAGGTTGATCTCACAATCTTCCTTGGCACTAAATCCACCTATATCCCTCAGGGCCAACATGGGAGGAAAAGACACCTGCAAGCCCAGCCCTCGCACCCCGGAAGGCCACTCACACTTGACGGCGTGGAGGACACGGCTGTCCAGTGGTTTGCGTCGGGGGTCGTTGGTGGAGGACCGGATGCCAGTGCCACAGCTGTTGGCCAGCGTGTTCCTGGGGGTGGTAGGGTGTGAGTGGAGCCAGCACCTCTGGTGGCTGAGGGTATGGGGTCACCCGCCCCCACCTTGGGCCCTGGTGAGAGCCTCACCGGTCAAAGAAGGAGGCCAGGAGCCGCCGCAGCAGGACCTTGTGCCGCGTGCCTGCACTGACGTGGCAGTTCATAAGCTGTGCCCTCGTGATGTACACGTTGGTGCCTGGTGAGGGAGGTAGGGAGGTGGCAAGGTGGCAAGCCAGGATGTCCCATGTTTCCCCACCCCCTTCTTAAGACCCATTCATCCTTTCCGTTGGGCCTGGGGCACTCAGCGGGCCCACTCTGCTGCTCTGTGCCAGGGCCTGTGGCAAGGCCAGCAGGGCCATCCATCTGTATACCAGTGGGTGCTGACCTCCCAGGGGCAGACCAGGAGGCCCTGGCTCAAAAAAGGACAGCTGGGAGGGAGCAAAGGTGCCATGCACCGTAGCAAGGAGCCCCACACCCCCAGAGCAGCCTCGACATGCATCGGCTTGGCTGTACCCACATCAGCCCAGTTACGGAAACAGGCTGAGGGCACCCACGGCCCCTAATCACAGAGTGACAGGAGGCCCGAGGGCAGGAGATGGGGACGTGAGGACAGATCATGGCCAGCACACCTGTCACCAGTTCCAGCTTCTCCGAGGGATCCCCCTCATCGTAGAGCTTGGGGTGGCAGCGATTGCCAATCTGGTTGATGAGCTCGGCGGGGAGAGATGCCAGGTCTTGTCTTACCCGGATACGGCTGCGGGACTCGGGTGCCACCTGCTCAGGGAGGGCCTCCACCTTCTCTGCTGCAAGCAGACAGCAGACCATGTACATACGTGCTACATGTGTGTGTGTAAGCCCGGGGAGGGTGTGCATGCTATCACCCTACCTGTCTGGCCGACATTCATCATGCTGTACATGGTGTACATGTTGCAGATCTGCCGGTATTGCTCATCTGTGCCCTCCTCACCCGCATCCTCCTCCTCGTCTTCCTCATTGTGGTAGGAGCCAGGGCTGTCGCTGGTGTAGGCACTGGAGGTACCTGGGCTGGTCCGCTCTGATGTGCTGGGCCCACTCAGCATGCCCCCCGCTGCCACCGTGGCCGCCACCACCGGGGCTGGCTGGGGCGTCCGGCTGGTGGCCAGGTCTGGTGTGGAGAACTTGGCCATCTTGCGGCTGCCATTGCCTCCAGTGCCACCCCCAGCCTCCTTCTGGCTGCCATCCCACAGCCTCTTAGCCACAGGCGTGCACTGCACGGAGTCCGACTCCTGCTGCTCCGTCTTAACCCGAGACACGAGGGGCAGCGGTGTGCTACAGACCGGCCAGCCCGACGTCTGTGCCACGGGGCTCTGCGGCTCGGACGATGGGGCCTCCTCGGCGTGCAGACCCTGGGAGTCGCAGCTCGGGGAGCTCACCTTGAGGAAGAACTCAGTGCCCTTCTCCATGATTTCCTGGATCTGCAGGAAGCCAGCTGTATAAATGAGCAGGAACTGGTCACCCATGTTCATGCTCAGCCGCCCTGTATAGCAGAAAGTGAGGATCTGCTGGAAGGACTGTGGCTGCACAGCTGCTGGCAGTTCTACCACTGCGCTCCGGCTGCTGTTGAACAGGTCCCGGAAGTAGGAGCTGCTGGCGGCCAGCACAGCCCGGTGGGCCTTGAAGGCATGGCCCTTGACCACCACTGACACATCACAGTACAGGCCTTGCAGCCGCTGCTCATTGAGGCACTCGAGGATGCTGTTGCCAAAGTTCGGAATCTCCATCTGCAGAGTCTGGGCCATGGCGGCGGCTGCACAGGGGACAGGGAGAGAGACAAGTAAGGTGGTCAGATCCAGTGGCAGTCAACCCTACCTCAGGGACTGCACCAGCTGTAGTTCGGCAGGTGGGAGCTCAGACACCCCCGATGCAGTCTGTTGTCCCTGCGAGGACTACACAGAGCTGCCTGCCTCTCGAGTCCCAGCACACCCTCGCCTTCATGACTACGGCTAGCCCTCAGTATTGGAGGGGGCGGCTCCCCTGGCCCCTGCAGACAGCAAAACCTGTGGTGTTCAAGTCCTTTACACTGAATGGCACAGTTTTCGCACAGAAGCCACACACGTCACCAGTAGACTAAATCCCCTCTAGACAAGTCTGTAATAGCTGATGAAGGCAGTCTAAATGCTACACATATAGTGTCGTTGGGAGAATGATGACAAATCTGCACATGTTCAGTACAGATGCAATTTTTTGGTGGCACTGGGGACTGAACTGAACCCAGGGCCTTTGCACTGAGCTGTCAGTGTCCCCACCCCCTTTAAGGCAGAGTCTCACTAAGTTCCTAAGCTGCCCAGGCTGGGCTCAAACTCAAGCTCCTCCTGCCTCACCCTCCCAGAGTGCTGGGATGCTAAACGTACTCCACCACTCCCAGCTCAGATGCCATTTTTTTGCCCTAAATGTTTTTAATCCTCAGAAATATATTTTTTGAGTCTTCTCGATGTGCAGTTGACTGAAGATGTAGAACCCATGGATACTGAAACCCGACTGTACTGTCCAATCTCCAAGCCATCTACAAGGCAGAGTGGCCACACGCTGTCCGCTGCAGACAGGGTGGCAAGTGCACATTCACCTACATGCACCTAAGTGCCAAGGGAGCCTGCCTAACCATTGGCAGGATGCCCCCACCATGCACAGTGCAAGCCCTCCCTGCTCCACAGGTACATGGCACCTCTTGAGGGCATGGCACACAAATACTACTGACCGAATGACACCCACAGTTACATGAAACCACCAGTAGTCACCAGGGAGATGCCAATCCAAACCACAGCAAGCCACCATCCCACACTCATGCAGCTGCTAGCATGAAGACAGGGGAGGGGCCAGGGCACAGCTCAGGGCAAAGCACCTGCCCAGCACATGTCAGGCCCCAGCACCCTGCACACATACATGCTCACAAGGAAACCTTCCCTGGGGTAGGTCCTGTTCCAGTTTAGATCTAAAATGTGCCCCAGAAGTCCTGTGTTCAGAGATGGGACTTCCAGAAGGTCACCAGATCATGAGTACATTGTACCTACAGATGAGTTCAGGGCTGACCATGCAGCTGGGAGGTGGGGCTGGGCTGGAGAGGGTCCTGGCTCCGCCCTTCTTTCTGCTTCCTGGCTGCCATGGGGTGAGCAGCTGTCCCCTGCCATGCCCTCTGATCATGCCAATTTTGCCCTGGAGCCAGCAGACCATGCACCGAATGAGCCCTTTGAAACTGTGAGCCAAAATAAACTTCTCTGTTAACTCACATGTCAGATATTTTGTCCTAGTGACAGAAAAGTGCCTAGCACAGAGACTACACACCAGATGCTCAAGCACCTCATATAAGAGGGTACTACATTTCCCAAAAACCTACAGACATCCTCCCCTCTCTGATTTGTAAGCTGTAATACAGTGAGAATGCTGTGCACACAGTTGTTATGCTATGTTGTTTAGGAAATAAGGACAAGAAAGCAGGCCTCATGGCACCTGCCACGATGGGCAGAGGACAGGTACATGACGAGCCCGGCTAGGCACACGTGGAGCAGGAGGCAGTGGGGATGTAGGCCCCTCCCCCAGGGCGGCCCCAGCCCCAGAGCCTGGTGCTCTACTGCCTCCAGCAGCAACTCAGGGGTGCAGAGTACAGAGCAACTGTTGCAAAAGGTTCAGTCAAAAGCACACAGGACCCCCACTATGACAGTGGGGAGCAAGGTGGCAGGTCTGTGAGCAGCGGACCCCAGTGCCCTTCCACCCAGTCCCACAAGGGCTCCCAAGAGACACAGGTCCACAGCACCAGGTCTCTGCCGTGTCACTGGCAGGCCAAGCAGTGATGCCACAATCAGGGGTCAAGGCCTCTCAATCTGCCAAGACCGTCTTCAGCATGCTGAGCAGCCACCAGCAGAGGCTGGCTGTCTACAAACCCACTGGACCACAGTTCCCAGGTCTTGGGTCAGGCACACTGAGTGGTGTCCCCTGGTATGGCCAGCTGTGCCTCAGCCTGGAGTGTCCACCCCCTTCTGCCTCCCTGCAGGACACCCTCACTCACCTCCCACACTAAACTTCCCAACACTGAGGCTCCACACACTGACAACTCTTGACAGGCAGAAAACCAGGCAGAGCCATCTCTCCTCAAAGCCCATAAGCTGGCCCTGGCAGAAGGGGAGGGCAGAGCTAGGCAGCTCTTGGCCCGCTGCACGGTGGAAGGGATCCCCCAGCATCACCAGTCCCCTTGACCACCCAACAATCCAATCACCTGACAAATACTTGCCAAGTCCTGGCCTGGGACTGGAGCCCCTTGGAAGCCAGGGGCCTGGCAGAGGTCATGGCCATTCATCAGGGCTGGACAGATGAACGCGCTCTAAGCCAGGGCACTGACTTTGCTACAACAGGTGACACTGGAGTTGACCTGGAAGGACCATGGTGGGCTGAGAGTGCAGCCCTTCTACAGAATGCTGTCACCTGTGGGACATCGTGCCCCGTCTCAGGGCTCTGCTGGGGGGCTATGTCCCATGCGAAATTAAATGGTTCTGTCTTTGGGAAGGAATTAAGCCTTGATGGGGCCAGAAGGATAGAAGACTGAAGGCAGTCATCTGTACACCGAAGACAGCCTTTACCTCAACTCAAGCACACTAGCACCCTGACCTCAAACACCAGCCCCTTGGACTGTAAGACAACCAGTGGTGGTGCACACCTGTCACCCAGCATTCTTTCATGGAGGGCTCTGAGTGGCTCCAGGAGTCCAGGAGTTCACCTGCATGGCTTGCTGCGGTGACCACACATGGCAGAGGCATCTATGGAATTCAAGAGTAACTGTTCCCATTACTCCCAATCTCACTCTCTTTTTTGTTCCTCAATAATGTGTCTAAAACAGCAGTGGTGCTCAGAAGCACTAACCTGGCCAAGCACCAGGTGACAATGGCCCCTGAGGGTGGCCTGCAGCCAGGTTCCCAGCTGGGATTCCATACCCCAGAGTGGATGATGGCTCTCACTGCTGTTCAGTCACATGCCAGCAAGACTATTCCTGGGAATGGAAACTGCCTGCCATTTGGGAAAAGTAACTCAGGAATTCCCCAGCCAGCACAGGCAGGAGCAACAGATCACAGCCTCATGGGGGACTACTGTGAAAGGCACAGGAGATAACTGGGTGTGGCAGTACACATCAGTAATCTCAGCTCTCAGGCAGCTGAGGCAGGAGGATTGAGGTAAATTCAGGGCCAGCCTGGGCTACAGAGCAAGAGCTGTATCAAAAAAAAAAAAAAAAAAAAAGGCACAGACACTTCTGACTGACTATCCAAAGAAGTTGTGAGACAGCACTGATGTACTATGATTTTCATGTTTGTGTACCCCCAAAATTTGGAGGGCTGGAGGGGGGTGTGGTCCAGTGGTAGAGCATGTGACTAACATAAACAAGACCCTGGGTTCCATGGCCAGCATGAAAAGAAAAAATAAGGGGGCAGGGATGTAGCTCAAGGGTAGAGTGCTTGCCCAGCACACTTGAGGCCTTGGGTTCCACCCCCCACGTAGCAAAATATTAAACCCACATTCTTCTTTTCTTTTTGGCTATGGTAGAGCTCAAAGCCCAGGCCTGGCAGATGCCAGCAGACACTCTAGCACTGAGCCACACGCCCCACCCAACAAAATTCTTATGTTGAAATCGATGTCCAAGTGCAACAGCACTGGGGAGGGGATGAGTCCCTGACAGCTCCACCCTCCTCGGTGAGCTCCATTCCCTTATAAAAGAGGCTGGAAGGAACCTGCTCACCCTCACCTTGTGAGGACAGAGAAGGCACCATCACTGAGGGCCCAAACCGAACCCACTGGAGCCCCAATCTTGGACTTCTAAGTCTCGAGCGCTGTGAGTAATACAGTTCTGTGGGGACTGGAGGTGCAGCTCGGCAGTAAAGTGCTCACCTAACACACAAAGGCCCGGGGTTCTACGCTCAGCACACCAGGGAAAAAAAGGTTAAAAAACAAACAAACAAACAAACAAACAAAAAAAAAAACACCCAACTTTTTGCCCACATGGTGGCACATGCCTACAACCCCAGAGCTGAGGGAGGCGAAGGCTGGAGGAGGACTTCAAATCTGAGTCCTGCCCAGATAACTTGGCAGGTGTTGTCTCAAAAAACAGAGGGGGTGGGAGAGTTGGGGACATAGCTCAGTGCCACAGCACCCTTGAGTTTGATCCCCAGTACAGCAACACACACACACACGCACACAAAACCCCAAAACAACCCCCCCCCAACTTTCTCTTCATACGTTAGCAGGAAATTCAAGGCATTTTGTTCCTGCATCCCAAGTGGACTGAAACAAAATGTAGGACACTTAAAGGAAACATTAACTTCAAGTTTAACCTGGAGGGAAGCTCTGGACAGTGCCGGGCCCTTTATCCAGGCAGTGGGAACTGCAGAGCCAAGTGGCAGGCGTGAGGAGGCAGCACAGGTTGGTGGTGGGACCTACAGGAAGGTGCCTTTTCAAGCATGTGCGTATTTGATTCAACTTCTCTTTCCCTGAAAGGCTGTCATCAGATCCTTAGCTGTGACAGGATTAGTAACAGCAGCTCCCACTCACACTGGCCTACTGTGAGGCAGCAGGCGCTCTGTCAAGGTCTTCTCTCGCCCTGTCTATGGCTCCTGGGGCCAACACGAGTCTTCCTGCCACCTTATGGACAGGAATGGGGCCCAGGACAGTCCTGGTCCTGCCTGAGAGGGAGCACTGTTGCGAGGCAGTGGAGACGCACCCATTGCACAGATGGGAATGGAGGGCTCAGAAAAGCCAGAGACCAGGCAGGACCCCAGGCCAAGTCAGGCCAGGCCAGGCCCTGGGCTGGGGCTCTTTGGCCTCCAGAAATGGAGGTCAGCTGACTGCCTAGGGCCTCCCTCCCTGTCGCAGGTGCCCCTTTGGGGGCAGAGTGGCATGAGATCCTGCCAGGAAAGTCTCCCCAGCTGTTCTCCAGCCAGCCTCCCTCCACCCCACTCTCCCCCAGGAATGAGCAGTCACACACTCCCTCATCCTCCTCATAGTGCTTCAGGAGCTTCAGCTCCTGCTCCTGAAAGAGCCCAGCAGCAGCTCTGCCTCTGTCCTCAGCCTGGCTAGCCATGAAACCAGACCACTTCCAAGTACGTCCAGAGCCAAAGAGAAGACGGCACAGACCAGCAGCAAGTGCAAAGGCCCCAAGGCAACACCCATGCGCTGATGCGACAGACATGAAGGAGGTGGAGGAGCTGGGGAAGGGTGGTTTGCTGGAGATGGGGTGCCGAGATCTGCTGTACCATACAGGCCCCAGCGTGAGTGAGAATGTGTCAGACATCTGTCCCTGGGCACCCACGGAGGGAGTTATGCCAGGACCCTCCAAGCCACCGAAGTCCACAGATGTTTGAGCACCTCCTATAAACAGTGTTTTACAAAATCTACATGTGTCTTCCCAAGAACTTTTAAGTACTCCCCAGGTGACCCAGGCAGTGCCACGCAAACCTGTTACACTGTAACATCTGGGGAAGGAGAAGAACCCAGTTTACAATATTCTGCACAGATTGTACTCATGTTTTTTTCAAACACCTTCTAACTGGTTTGGGCTGAATCCAAGGCCCTACAGACACACAGTGTAGACTATACCTAAGTGCTCCTGGAAAACATTTGTAACACCAGCCCCTGACATTGGTCTCCCAAGCTATCCACAGGGTGACAACAGCAGCCACCCCATGCGGCTATTTGAAGGACCAGGCAGGTTGGGGCTTAGCTCATAAGTGGCACTCAGGAACACCAACTACTGGAGTAGTCCCTCCCTGGACTATGAACTCCCTGAGAGGAGGAAGGACATCTTAGGCTGCTTACTGTCTCTAAGGACTTCACGTTTCGTGGTATTAACGGGTGGTAGTCCCCAAGGGTGTCCGGTCATGCTGCAGATAGCCCCACCCATAATCCTCAGGATATGCACAGGGCAGAGATGCCCAGATCTTTCTCTGTGTCAGGGCTGCTGTATACACTGTCCCAGGCTGCAGTGCACCCTAGCCCCTTGGTCCACTAGACACCAGCAGCACCCCCACCTGACCTGTGACAACCACAGGACATCCCCAGATATTGCAAGTGTCTCTGGAGGGGGCAGGGTTGCCTTGGTTGAGAACACTGCAGGACAGGCCTGACTGCTTGTCCCCATTTGTCAGACTGGGAAGAGACTCAAAAAGGTCAAGAGCTTTGGGGCAGGCATGGTGGTGCACACCTGTAACCCTAGCCCTCAAGAGGATGAGGCAGGAAGATTGCACAAGTTCGAGATTAGTCTGGATTACGAGGTAAATTCAAGACCAGCTATATAGTTAGACTATCTCAAAAAACCAAAAAGAGGTCAAGAGCTTTGAACAGGGTCTCATGACTGAGCAAAGTGGCCCTGGTCACAGGGCTCTCTCCACAGCACTGCCCGCTCACCCTGACCTATACATGACTCCCACTCAAGGGCAGCAGGGGAGGCTCCCCAGGTCTCCAAGGTCACTGAGAGCTTTGCTAAGGCAGGGGCAGCCAAGGGTAATAGCAACCACACACAGAGTGAAGTCTGACAGGTCCCCTCTGACAGGACCAGAGTTGCCTACCTCATAGTCTCTGGGGTCAGGTTCTCCAGGGAACAAATAAATGCAGGGCAGCGAGGGCCAATACAACAGCCTTTGGATAAAGAGGAGTGGGGGCTTCCTGCTCAGGAATGGGTGTGGACAACACGCAAACCCCATCAGCCATGGGCTTGGAGGAGCTGGAGCATGGAGTTGTGCTCAGCACGACCCAGGAGAGGGAATGAGATGACTGGGGACAGGATGGCTCCAATCTCTGCTCTGTGTTTTGAAGCCGCTGCCCCAGGCACAGCTCAGGCGTCCTGCCTGGGCATGGCAGGCTCCTTTCTCAGTCACGAATTCTGGCAACAAACTGAACTCCAGGCTCAGACCTCATCCAGTGATCCCCAGACTTTCTGAACCCCCACCTCTAGGCTGACCTTTTTAGTCTATCCTGCTGGACCATCCTACCAAAACCCAGACCTCTTTGAAGCCCAAATCAGGTGTGTGCTGGGGCTCCCCACTGTCCAACCAGGGGGCCAGATTTTTTTAAAAGACCCTAAATGCAAGCCAAGGGGTCTGAACTTTCATCTGGGGGTGCTGGGGAGACCCAGAAAGCCAAGATAGGGCTTCTTCCTGTGGAGGGCACTAACGATCTCTGTCTCCATACCAGGGTCATCTCTTCCCTCAAGAAGACAAAATGTTTCAAGTGCTTAGTGGGAGCCTGGCACACACTCAACAAAAGCTCTGAATGCCTTCTCCTCCGGCCTCGGGCGCCCCTCCCCCACTCATCTCTTATTATTCCCTCCATCCCGGAAGCCTTCTGTGACCACCCAACCGAAATCTCTCCACCCCTCCTGGCTGGCTGTGCCTTCCTCTTGTTATGTTACTTGTATTTTCACAAACAGAAAGCGACCTGGAACTCTCTGGACTGGTTCCTTGTCTGAGGCTGGTAACCTGCAGCAGAGCCCAAGTCAACAGACAGCTAGCTGCTTCCCCTGCTCCCTGCAGAGGATCGGTACACAACAGTGAAACTGTCCACTATAGGGACCCACTTACCCCGCTGTTTGTGCACCCCAAGTTGTTATTACCAGTGCCTTCTCTTCTAGCTCTTCAGGCAAAGGCCCCACCTGACCTCTTCACCCCACCTCCCAACTCAGGCCCAACTTCCACCCATCTCTGACCCAGCTTCAGCTGAGACTAGAGATCCCTGTCCTAACCAGGCAGGAAATAAAATGTTAATATCTACAAGACATGGCCAATGGCAAAGGGTGGAGGGAACAGGTGCAAAGGCCCTACAGTGACATGGGAGGATGTTGGTCCTATAGGGATGAGATCTGGGGAGAGGTGGACCCAGACTCCAAAGTGTTATCTACAGCAAGAAAGGGAAGACAGAACACAAAGCAAGTGTAAAACTTTCTGGTGGGGCAGGCAGTCTGGCTCCTGCACCACCCCCCCAGAACAAGTAGCCAACCAGGTCGGGGAGAAGGGTAAGCCCTGGTGGTGGTAGGGGTCCTGCGGACTGGAAGGAATGAGGCGGGTAAGCCATCATTAGACCCAGAACGCATTAGACCCAGCTGATACCACCCAACCCAGCAGTTTGAATCTCCTGTCTAACATGCTGGGGGTCCCAAAACCAAGTCCCCTGGACACCCTGGTTAACAGGCAGCAGTCAGTCCACCCAGGAGGAGCAACAGCTGGGGCGGCTTGGCAAAGAACCCAAGTGGGGAAAACACAGCCTAGGCACGCAAAGCAAAACCCCACTCCAGAGTCAGCAACATCCTGTCCCTGTCACTGGGCCCCCCTGACCTCTGGGCTCCCAGGAGAGAATGGAGTCGACAAGGTAGGACCAGTCTGAAAAGAAGCTTCCCCTGTTTCAGGCCCTTGGGACACCAGGGTCGCTCTGTTTGTAAGGGGACTGAGCCACTCGTACAGACACAAGAAAAGGCTGGATGAAACAGCAGGGTGTTCTTCCACTTCACATCCATCGCATGCCAATTTGGGTGCCTATGGGACTAAGTTGCCCAGTCAATCCGAGATAGGCCACTATCTAGTCACGGGATACAGGACAAGCCTCAGTTTCTCTCTAGATCAAAGAGAATCTAACACGATACGGTGACAGAGAGCAATCAGTGAGCTCAATCAGCCCAGGAGGAGCCTGAGGAACCAGGAGTCCCCAATGCCCCCGCCAGGATTTAAGTGCCCCATTCCACCTCTTCAACCTCCGCTCTATGACCTGCCTTCACCCCATCAACAGCCTCTAAGACACAACCAACAAATTTAGTCACTCACCCCCCCCAATTCCTCACCTCTGAAGAGGCGCAAAGAACTTATACTGAGGGATCGGGTACAGGGAAAGCCCTGGCATAGGACAGGGGCGGTTAAGGGCCTACTCCCTAGGCTCCCGTCCCCAAGAATGCAGGACCCCCCAGGGCACCAGCAAACTCAGTATAAGGGGCCACCTTCCTTCAGGGCATCCGGGAGGGGGCGGGGCCCGGCGGGGGAGGACCACCCACGTGGTAAAACAAGATGCCCGCTCTAGAGGCTCCCGGCGTTCCGTTCCAGACCTTGTCGGCCGCTGCCCACACCAACACCCACCCGCTGGCCTGCGCCTCGGAGCAGCTGGTAAGAGACTTCAGGGACGAGTTCTGAGAAGAAAAGAGGAAATCCCCCCCGGGTCTGACCCTGAGCAGACAGTGGGAAGGGGTGTGGGGGGTACGGCTTGCTATATCCCTTCTGGTCACACTCGTTTTTCCTGACCTGCTCCCACATCCCGGCCAGCCTTGACCAAAGCTCTGCTCTCCATGTAGTTCCCAGAACTCCTCACGCCGTCCCTCCCCTTACCTGAAGACCCCCAGGATCAGAGTGCCTTCCAGATCCCTGACCTCATGTGACCCACTCCCCCTACCCAGCGCAAACATCCCCGAGATCTCTGATCAGCCCCCGCCCCGCGCCCCATTTCCGGGGCTGCTCCCAGCCGCCCCCGGGGTAACCCGAGCCGCCCCGCCCCCATTGCCGGACGCTACCTGCGCGCGGCCCCGCCCCCGCCGCTCCCTCCGCACCCCTCCCCCTCCCCCCGCCGGCGCCTCACCTCCCCCTGGCTGCTTTCTCGCTGCGCTGCTCCCCACTTTCCCAACTTCCCGGGCGCCCAGGCCCGGCCCCCGCCCCGCCGGAAGTGGGGTCGGATCCAGGCCTGCGCCCCCAGCCCGCGGCCCGGTCCGACGCTCTAGGCCTCCGCAGGAGCTGGGCCTCCCGCGCTCCCTGGCCATGGCCCGGCAGGCTGCGAGACGGCTCAGCCCCCGCCCGCCCAGGCTCCCCGCCCTGCACTCCGGCCCCCGACACCCGTCAGCTACCCCGGCGGGGCGAGGAGGCCGGAACCGGGCCTGCGGCGGGCCGCCTCACCTGCGCCGTGGCCGCACTCCGGGGGCTCCCGGCGGGCTTCCGCAGCGGCAGCTGGGGCCGGGCCTGGGCCCGGGGCGCGCCCCCCTGCGCCGGGGCCTCGGCCTCCGCCTCCGCGGCCTCCGCGGCCTCCGCCTCAGCAACAGCGTTAGCCGCGGCGGCCATTCATTGTGGGCCAGGCCGCTCCAGCCGAGCGCCGAGAGAGCGCACGCTGCACCGCCCGCCGCAGCCGGGCCGGAAAGAAACGTTTTGGCCCCACCCGCGCACCGCCCCCTGGACCCCGCCCCTAGGCCCGGCCAGCCGAGCTCCGAGCGCATCCCTGCTTACCGGCTCTGTCTCCTCCCTCCTGCGCCCCCTCGGGGTCCTGGCCAGTACAGTACCTTGGTTCTGCAGACTAACTAGCTCGAATTCCTGTCCTTCCATCTTCTAGTCCCGCGACCTTGGGGCAAGTCGCTCTGCCTTTCCGAATTTTAGTTTCCTGTAGAATGAAAACAGTAATGATGCTATTTATTGCGCCAGGCACTTGTTTTTAAACTCTTTGTGGGAAGTAGGTAGTTGCACAGAGACAAGGAAACCTGCTGGAGATCATACAGCAAGAAAGTGATGGAGGTTGCCAAGATATAAACCCAGGTTTAAAAAATAAAAGCTAAGACTTTTAGGATACTTACGTGATACTAGTTTCCGCTAGCATTTTACCTATGGCAGTAAGTCGTTAAAATTCTCACCACCCGTAACACGTTAAAAAGTTCCGCCCGTTTTGCAAAAGAAGAAATTTAAGCAGAGTGAAGCGCAAGTAGCAAGGAGAGCTGGAACCCAGGCGGCCGGGCGCTACCTTCTCCTGCCTTTGTGCACTGGTTAGGAGCTACTGAGCGGTTTCTGGGCGAGAACCGCTGCTTTGCACACCCCCTAGACATTCTGTCATTTAATCCTTATTTATCCTTGGAGGCTACGACTCTGATTTAACAGGTAAAGAAAATAAGGGCTCAAGATCGTAAATAAGTTGCCCAGAGCATGTGGTGGGAATAGGATTCAAGCCCAGTGATCCGACTCCAGAGTCTGTTTTACTCCTGCAAGGTGTTCTGAAATGATGTGTATATAGCACCCAGCAAACAGGAGACATCAACAGGTGTTGAGTACCTCCGCTTACTGCCCTTTTTGTGAGCCACAAGATCCTATTCCATGAAGTAGGTCTAATGACGTGTCTCCTTCTAGGAGAGCTGCGCTGTATTTTAAGGCCACCCGCACAGAGTACGCAGCGCGCTCCTTTTTTTTGCGGTGAATTTTGATTGCTGTCGCCCACCGTGAGTCGCTTCATTGGTTGGCTAAATCCTGTCACGTGAACCCCGCCAACATGGCGGCACTCAGGTCCTAATCCGAGAAACGTGGACCGAGACTGGTTCGGTTCTTTGTGCGGAGAGAAGGTGAACAGAGCCTGGGTAGTTCCGGGAGGGATATGGACGGGTGGCGCTCCCGCCTGAGGGCTTCTGGCTGCGCAGAGATCAGTGTCACCGAAAACGGCGAGTACTAAAGTCGCTGGGTTTACTTAGTCCCTACTTCATAGTTGTGTAGGGCACCCCCGCTCTGGAATGTAGTTGTCTGATCCTCTCTCTCTCCCCTCCTCCCGCCCCTTGAACTAGGTTTGGCGGGCAGAGCTGTCCGCCGATGTCCCGTGTGAGGTTCATTCTACGGCTAAGCCTCGCTCTCCGTTCCGCTCGCAACCTTTCTGGAGCCCAGCTTATGGAGGGGCAGCCCAAAGGGCTGTCGAACCCAGGAGCGATGGAGAATGGCGCCGGGTCCAGTGGAGAAGAGCGCCCACCTGCGGCCCAGGAGACGATAGTTACCGAGGGGGCCGCCAAGATCGTCTTCCCCAGCGCCAACGAAGTCTTCTACAATCCAGTACAGGAGTTCAATCGGGACCTGACGTAAGGAAGGGTCAGGGGTCAACCTGGCAGAGGGGAATGGGTTAGTGAGGCTGAGGGTGTTACCGAAGTAAGTCCAGGTTGCCTGCAGCTGCCTTTTATTGACACCAGAGTTGGAAGGAAAGAAACAAGTTCATTCAAGAGCCTTTTCATCTTCCAGGCGTGTCCTCTTTTTACTTGGGAAGCATCGCAGTGGACTTTGACCTCCTGGGGCTATCTCCTGTACTTTCTAGACAGACATTGTTTTTCTGCAAGTTACACCTTACAGCAATTCCTGTTCTTTGTGTGAATTGATGAATAGAACTAAAAGGAGTTACAAAGGTCATCAGATGGTCGGAATTCTGTAAATCTGAAGGCAGATTTCTTATTTTACATTTTAACTATGTAGGTGGGGCTGCTCTTTAAAATTTACAATGTTAGGGCCAAGGGAGTTGACCTGAAAGGGTCAGGGTGGGGTAACAACCTTGAGAAAAGGCAGCGGAGTATCTATGCTGAGAACAGCTCCAAAGAAGCAGTTCTCTTTCAAGCTCACCCACTGTCTCCTGCTAGGTGTGCTGTGATCACTGAGTTTGCTCGAATTCAGCTTGGGACCAAAGGAATCCAGAGTGAGTGGAGGAGATCTGGGATTCTAGGGGAGGGAAAATCAACCAGTCCCTCTCTCTGTCCCCCTTCCCCTGACTCCAGATAGACTCCAGCCACATAACAGGCCCATAGGCTTTGCTTCTTTAACCTTGGGCCTGCGTTCTGGGAAAGACTTTCTTTCATGAAACTTTAGTATTCTGAAGATTAAGGAGCTGGCGGGGTGGGGGGGATTGATATCTCCTGTCTTGTGTCTCTGGTGGCTGCAGTCAAGGTGCCAGGGGAGGAGGATATCCAAAAGGTGGTTGTGGACTTGTCAGAGCAAGAAAAGGAAAAGGTTGAACCAAAAGAGAGTGAAAGCCTGGTCCCAGGAGACCAATCTCGAACAGCTGCTGTCGGGGAGATTTGTGAGGTGAGGCCTGAGTGGAGGAGGTGGCAGCTCTGGAACCCAGGGGATGACAGGGGACATAGGGCTCCTGGAGTAAGGAGAGGTAAAAGAGGTGGGTGATGGGACTCTGGGGCCCAGGAGAGGATGGAGGTATGGATGTAAGTGATGGTCTTTGCTTACTCCAACAGGAAGGCCTGCGGGTGCTGGAGGGCCTGGCAGCTTCCGGCCTTCGTTCTATTCGCTTCGCCCGAGAGGTGCCTGGGCTGCAATCTGTGATTGCCAATGATGCCTCTGCCCGGGCCGTGGATCTCATGCGCCGTAACGTGCAGCTCAATGATGTGGCCCATCTGGTCCAGCCCAGCCAGGCAGATGCCCGGTACGTTCCGGGCAACACTGCCTAGTGACAAAAGGTGCACTCTGTGTAGTAAGGCTGCCTGGGGTCAGATCCTGGCTCTGTCTCAAAATACAACCTTGTGAGACTGATCTAGCCCCTCGCAACCCTAATTGCCTTGTATGTCCAAGTACAGTAGTTTTATAGGCATCATAGGCTTAAATAATAGATAAAAATTTGTAATCTAAATCCTGCCAGAAATAAGTATAGTCGAGACAAGGACGTGCTCTGAGAAATGTGTTTGTCCACTGTTTTGTTGTGGGAACATGATAGACTGTACTTACACAAACTAAGCTGTAACATCACTAGATGATGTAATCTCATGAGACCACAGTTGTGCGCTGAAACAAGGCTATGTGACAGGTAATGTACTACTATGGCTTCCACTTTGGGTTTTGTTTTTAAATTATTTGCAGTACTGGAGATTGAACCCAGGGCCTTCACACTGAGGTACATGCCAAGCCCATTTTTGTTTTGGGATTTTTGTTTGTTTTTGTTTTGTTTGGTTTGGTTTGGTGTTGGGATTGAACTCAGGGCCTTGTGCCTGCTAAGGCAAGCACTCTAACCACTGAGCTAAATCCCCAGCCCCTGTTGTTGTTGTTGTTGTTTTGTTTCCAAGGCAAGCACTCTAACCACTGAACTAAATCCCCGGCCCTGTTGTTTTTTGATGTTTGATTTCAAGACAAGATCTTGGGAAGTTCTAAGTTGCCCAGGCAGGCTTGAATTTGTGATCCTTCCGCCTCAGCCTCCCAGAGTTCTGGAGTTACAGGCATGTGCTACTGTGCCCCAGTTTAATTTTTTTTTCTTTTTTTCTTTTTTTTTTTTTTTTTTTGTGGTGCTGGGGATGGAACTCAGGGCCTTGCGCTTGCTGGGCAAGCGCTTTAACCACTGAGCTAAATCCCCAGCCCCCCAGCTTAATTTTTTAAAAAAATTTTGTGGCACTTGGGATGGGACTGAAGGCCTCACACATGCTAGGTAAGTGCTCCACTGCTAAGCTATATCCCCGGCCCCAGCTGTAACTTCCTGTGCTCTTTTTATTCGTTTCAGTGTCCCTATGTGCCAGGCACCATCCTCCATGCCAGGTGTGGGTCGGTTAACAGTAGAATTTGTGATCTTTGTAAGAGTCAGCGGACTACGGCTTGGAGCCCACCTTTTTTATGGATAGAAGGGACCAACTCTATGTCCTGCAGCAGTGCAGGGTGGTTCAGGATGGGCAGGCTGAGGTTTTTGTTTTTGTTGGTGCTGGGGATTGAACCTCGTGCACGCCAGATAAAGCACTCTACCACTAAGCTACACCCCTAGTCCTCCCCCTCCCTCTCCCCCTCCACCCCCTTCACCCCCTTCTTTTGTTTTGAGACAGTCTCACTAAGTTGCCAAGGCTGGCCTCAAACTTGGCAATTTTTCTGCCTTAGCCTCTTGATTAGCGCATGCACCTTATTAGGCTGATTGAGGCCTGTCTTAAGGGGGTAAATCATTGCAATTAACAAATGGCCACGCAGGCAGTGTGGCCTGTAATTCCAGCACTCAGAAGGCTGAGGCAGGAGGATCACCGTTAGTGCAATGCCACTATGGATTACATAGTGAGACTCAGACAAAACAAAACAAAAAAAACCCCACAAAAACAAATGGCCAAGTCAAGACCCAAACCTAGGAAACTGGCCTGAGTTTGAGGCACTGTGCTGTGGGAACTCACGTGTGTGGGGCAGAGCAGGTGCCAGGGCGGGAGGCTGAGGACCTGCTGCCTTGCACCCAGGATGCTGATGTACCAGCACCAGAAAGTGTCTGAGCGCTTTGACGTCATTGACCTGGACCCCTACGGCAGTCCCTCCCCCTTCCTGGATGCTGCCCTGCAGGCGGTGAGCGAAGGAGGTGAGGCTGGGCAGGCGGGGTGGGGCGGGCTGGGTTTCTCGAGGGTCCTCACTGCCTGCCCCTCCCCACAGGGCTGCTCTGTGTCACCTGCACTGACATGGCTGTGCTGGGAGGGAACAGTGGGGAGACGTGCTACAGCAAGTATGGAGCCATGGCCCTCAAGAGCCGTGCCTGCCATGAGATGGTGAGGGTCCCTTCCAGGCCATCAGGGAGGCTGAGGCACAGCTACCCCAGTCCTAGAGCCATGCCATATCCACCCTAGGTTGGGGGGAAAAGGTGGTAGGAATGGGTGGTTACATTGTTTTCAAGTATTCTATTGTAACTTTTTTTCTTTTTCTTTTTTTTTTTTTTTTTTTTTTTTTTTTGAGGCCCTGTCTGGCTATGTGGTTCAGGCTAGCTTTGAAGTCACTGTGTAGCCCAGGCTAGCCTCTAACTTGTGGTGATCCTTCTGCCTTAGCTTCCTGAGTGCTGGGATTATAGGCATGCATAACCACACCTGTCCCAACTTTTCAAACAATTTAAAAAATTTTTTTTTCTTTTGCCATGCTGGGGATTGAACCCCAAAGATGTTCTGCCAGTGATATACAGCCCCAGCCCCATTTTTATTTTTTTGACAGGGTCTCAATAATTTGCCCAACTGGCCTCAAACTCCTGGGCTCGAGTGATCGTCTGTCTCAGGCTCCTGAGTAGCCAGAAATAGGGGCACGCTCCTGCACTTGGTTTAAATTTTTTCGTTTTGTTTTGTTTTTGAGCCAGGTTCCCTGTATAGTCACTGTATAGTTCAAGCTGGCCTCAAACTTGCAATCGTCCTGTCTCAGCCTCCCAAATTGCTGGAATTACAGGCATGAGCCACTACATAATGGACTTTTTTTTTGAGACAGGGTCTCACTATGTAGCTCAAGCTGCCCTTGAACTTGCAGTGATCCTCCTTCCTCAGCCTCCCAAGTGCTGGGATTACAGGTGTGCCTGGCTGGAAAAAAAATTTTTTTAGAGTGATTTTTGTAGGTCTACGTTCAAATCCCAGCTTTGCTGGTGTCTCTAGGCAATTGACTTCCCCTTTTGGGGCCTTGGTTTTACATCTGTAAAATGGGTGTGGTGATGGTATGTACTTGTTGGGTTGCCGTGGGGATTTGAAGCAGGGGCAGGCTCTGTGGGGCTCTTGTCCTACCTTAAGGTCACTGTGATCTGTGGTCTGGGAAGTGCCACCTCCTTTCCCATCTCAGCCCTTGGCAAGAAGGCTGTGACAGATCCGCTGTGTGCATTGTCCCCACTTCCTGCCTACAGACCCCCTAGGGCTGGATTTTAGGTCCTCGGCCCACTGTGTGTGGCGAAGGGCAACTGCCATATAGCAGGTTCCATTACCAGGTCTGTGAGTTCCTCAGTCATTTACTCCTCCAGCAGGGCCACAGAGAAACACAGAATGGTGTGATTTTGCAGATGAGGAAACTGAGGCACACAGGTGACACTGGCTTGCCTAGGGTCACACAGCCAGGATACTTGAGGCTGGGGTTGGAACCCAGGGAGCTGGCCCCGAGCCTCCCCCTCCTTTTTTTTTTTTATCCTTTGCAGGACTGGAGATTGAACCCAGGGCCTTTACAGTGAGCTACTTTCCCAGCTCTTTTGAGACAGGGTCTTGTTAACTCTCTAAGTGCCCAGGCCAGTCTCAAACTTGCGATCCTTCCAGAATGTGGCAGTTACAGGCATGTACCACCATTGCGTAGGTCACAGGTTTTATTAGGCAGAATCAAAGCACACACTCAAAGCAAATAGAGTACGGTCTCTCAAGACAGAGGTGGGGAGCCTGTGCTCTGGGGCACCTCGCCCAGTTCCTGGACAGCAGGTGGAGCTGGCGCTGACGTGGGTCCCCTACCACAGGCCCTAAGGATCGTCCTGCACAGCCTGGACCTCCACGCCAACTGCTACCAGCGCTTCGTGGTGCCGCTGCTCAGCATCAGCGTGGACTTCTACGTGCGAGTTTTTGTGCGTGTCTTCACGGGCCAGGCCCACGTCAAGGCCTCAGCCAGGTCAGCCTGGCAGAGTGGACCAGGACCTGCCCTGGGAACCTGCGAGGGGAGGAGTGGGGTTGATGGCCTCGCTGACCTCGTAACCACCCATCTCCCCCAGCAAGCAGGCACTGGTGTTCCAGTGTGTGGGCTGCGGCACCTTCCACCTGCAGCGCCTCGGCAAAGTAGCCACAGTCTCCGGCGGGCGGTGAGCAGGGGTTGCTGGGAGGAAGGTGGAAAGGTGTCCCCAAGTCAGCGCCCTTAACTGCCCCCCCGTCCCTGCAGGGTCAAGTTCTCCGCAGCCTGTGGCCCCCCTGTGACTCCTGAGTGTGAACACTGCGGGCAGCGACACCAGGTCGGGTGAGGCAAGGGCCGCTGGGGTCCCAGAGGTCCTGCGCAGTGCCTGCTCACCTGGCCCCTGTGTGTCCACAGCTCGGTGGCCCTGTGTGGGCAGAGCCCATCCATGACCTGGACTTCGTGGGACGTGTCCTGGAGGCCGTGAGCGCCAACCCCTGCCGCTTCCGCACCGCAGAGCGGATGCAGGGGGTCCTGAGCGTCGTCAGTGAGGTGCGGGCGGCCGGCCAGGAAGGGGCTCATCTCTGTGGTCCTTGCCACCCTGTCCCACACCCGTGTCTTCTCAGGAGCTTCCAGACGTCCCGCTCTACTACACTCTGGATCAGCTGAGCAGCACCATCCACTGCAACACGCCCGGCCTCCTGCAGCTGCGGTGAGGGCGGGGACAGGCGGCCTGCGGCTGGCTCCCTACTGGCCGCGGGCTGGTGCTTGCTCCGTAATCACTCGTACATCCTTACTGTGAGAGGGACGCAGTCCAGTCCACGTGACTTGCGCAAGTCAGCTGGACTTTGGGGTCCAGCCTCCCTTTCACACTCCCTGCTGGCTCCCAGGTCGGCCCTCCTCCACGCTGGCTTCCGGGTCTCGCTCTCCCACGCCTGCAGGAATGCGGTGAAGACAGACGCTCCCCCTGAGGCTCTCTGGGACATCATGCGCTGCTGGGTGAGCGCAGGGCTGGCCGTGTGGGGGTGGCAGGAGGACAGGCAATGGTCTCCACAAGGCCCTTCTGTCCCCAGGAGAAGGAGTGCCCCGTGAAGCGGGAGCGGCTGTCAGAGACCAGCCCAGCATTCCGAATCCTCAGTGTGGAGCCCAGGTAGGGACCAGCGGGGCCACCACAGGCGGGTAGGCACTGTGCTCTGTGCGGATGGCAGCTGCTTCCCACCGGGGCACAGGCCGGGCTTCCACATGCAGTCCAAACCCTGCCTCTGTCCTTGCCCCATCCTTCCTTTTGCCACCTTTGACCCCCACTATCTGTCCTCTACAGCAGCGAGGGGGCACTGATGGATATCTGAGTCCCAGCACTTTCCTCTGCTCAGAACCCTCCATGGCTCCAATGTCCTGCCGGGCCCGCCACGTCTTGCACAGGCTGCCCCATCCCCTCCTCACCTTCATAACCTCTCCCAGCTGGGTTGGACACTGCGCAGTCTCACCTCAGGGCCTTTGAATGTGCGCTTTCCTCATCTCCTCCAGTTCTTATCTCCTGCCCTCCTTGAGTGCCCGCCCTGTCAAGTACTGCACCCTCCCCAGTCTCCCCCTGCCCACACGACCAGAGTCCTGACACCATACGCAGTTGCTCGGGGTTTTGTGTGCGTGTGGTGCTGGGCATGCCTAGGCAAACACTTGAGCACTGAGCTACACCCCAGCCTCTGCTCGCTGCTGATGTACCCTGTTGTCTGTTTCTCTCCCACAAGAGAAAGTCAGCTTCACTAGAGGGAAGGTCCACTTTGTTTACTGTCTCTTACCTTCATGGAGAACAACATAGACTCAATAATAAAAGTAACATATTTTTTAGTGAGTGAAAGAAGCCTGCATAAGCCTATAATCCCAGCACTCGGAAACTGAGGTAGGAAGATCACAAGTTCAAGGCCAGTGGGGCAACTCAGTAAATTAGGGAGACCCTATTTAAAATATAAAATAAAAGGGGCTGGGGATGTAGCTCAGTATGACAGACCTGGGGGGCTGGAGATTTAGCTCAGTGGGTAGAGTGCCTGCCTAGCAAGCGCAAGGCCCTGAGTTTGATCCCCGGCACCAAAAAAAAGAAAACTGGAAAGAAAGATGACAGACCGGGGGGGGGGGAGGAAATATGACAGACCTGGGACGCAGTACAAGAACAATTTTAAAAAGAGTAGAAAGAACCCCAACATAGCAGGGCATGGTGGTGCACACCTGTAATCCCAGCACTTGGGAGGCTGAGGCAGGAGGATTGATGCGAGTTCCAGGCCAGCCTGGACTACAGAACTACATAGTAAGATGCTGTTTTAAAAAAAAAAAAAAAAAGTCCCGACATGACAGGTGCAGGCCCTTGCAGCAGGCGGCTGCTTCTGAGGCCGCACCCACTTTCCCAGGCTGCAGGCCAACTTCACCATCCGGGAAGATGCCAACCCCAGCTCCCGCCAGCGAGGGCTCAAGCGCTTCCAAGTCAACCCAGAGGCCAACTGGGGTCCCCGGCCCCGCGCCCGGCCAGGGTGAGTGAGTAGCCATGGTGTGGGGTGCAGCTCAGTCGGGGCTAGACGCGGTCCCAGCTTCCAGTCTGTGCACAGGTGCAAGAACTCAGGCGAAGCTGAGGAGAAACGCAGGCTTCGCCAGAAAAAGCGAAAGGAGCTGGCCGAGGACCCAGCCCAGCAGGCTTCTCGCCTCAAGATGTTTCCTTGCAAAAGGTTCAAGGAGGTGAGATGCAGCCTCTGTCCCAACCTTTGGCCACGTGGACCCTTCCCGGTGGGCAGGAAGGCCTTGGACGGCCAGGCTGGGCATGAGCTCGGGGCTGTTGAGCTGCTGTGGGCCTCACCCCCCCATCCTCCCACCAGGGCACCTGTTACCAAGGAGACCAGTGCTGCTACTCACATGACCAGCCCACACCCGGAGCCTCTGCCACCCCCACAGACTGTCCAGAGACCTCCAACCAGAGCCCCCCTGGCCTGGGGCCACCACTGGGTCACATGTAGGCTGAGCCAATAAAGAGGTGTCACACAGCACCAAGTTGTCATCCCTTTTTGGGGAGGGGTGGTGAGGTAGGATCTCACCATATAGCTCAGCCTGGCCTGGAACTTACAGGGATCCTCCTGCTTCAGCCTTCCAAGTGCTAGGATTACAGACAGGCACACACCGCCACTGCCGACACCCACCATTCTGAGCAGGGCTGCGGGCTGCTTGTCTGCAGAGCTCCAGGTGCCAGTTCCTGCCTGTTTTACCTCTCCGGGGAGCTCTGTGTATCTGCTCATCTGTGGGGGCTGTCTGTCCCTGCCTCCCTGGGGTGGTCTGTCTGTCTCTGTTGAAGCGGGTAGGTGCTGACCGTGTACAAGGCAGTCTGTCCCTCTGGCACACAGGCTCTGAAGCCAGGCTGCTGCCCCCGGCAGTTCCCAAAGTGGCCGCTGGGTGGCAGTCGAGCGTGCTTGCACCCAGGACTCCCGCCCTTCCCCCTCCGCCGCGCGCTCCCGCCAGCCACCGGGTCCCCACATGTCCGCCCGCCGCCTAGTTTCTTCGGCCCTGGGGCGCGGTGGCGGAAGCCGGACCGGAACCAGGCGCCCTGTGCATCCGCTCCAGACCAGGTGCTTCCTGCTCTGCGGCCAAGGACCGTGCACACAGCCAGGGACCCAGCAGGCTGCTGCCCAAAGTCCCAGAGAGGAGAAGCTGCGCCCCCTCCCCTAGAGCAGGGTTAGCAACGCTCTGGAGTCCTAGGCAGACCCAGCACGTGCACCCTCAACTCTCAATGCCCCCGTCCCGCTCCCCGGCTATAAAGGGGACCCCCCTGAGCGGCTCTCTGAGAGAGGCTGTAAAGAGTGAGGCGCCTCTCAGCCCCACCCCGTTGCAGGGTCTCGAGTTTGAAACTTCTGAGGGGAGGCAGTGGGGTAGATGAGGGCCGGCTCTTGGGCTTCACCCATTTGGGAGAGTGGTGGTGATAGTGTTGGTGCTGAGGAAAGCAGGGGACGTATGCAGTGAACCAGGTACACTGCCCGCCAGGGTAATCCATGGGTGACCCTGTGCAGGACGCTGGACATGAGGAACGGTGGCCTCGCTGCTCCCCGGATAAGGCATAGTCCACTATCCGAGCCCCTCACTTTGCCCTTGCAGTAGAATCTTCAACACCACTTTTCACTCCAGGATACCTGCAGGGGCCCTGGGCTGTGGGATGTGGGTGAAAGACACTACCAAATTGGGGCTTTGTAGCTGCGCATGGTAGTGCCTGTCTGTAATTCCAGCCCTCAGGAGGCTGAGGCAGGAGGACCTCCAAGAGTTCGAGGCCAGCCTGGACTACATAGGGAGACCCTGTCCAAAAAAAAAAAAAAAAAAACCAAAGAATAAGAGTTTGGAGCTCTGTGGCCCATAGTTCCAGAATTGTGGGGATTTTGGGGACAGCTATTGGAAGGCCCCTAGGAAATCATTCCTACTGCTACACACACATTTTCTTGGGCCAGAAAATGTGAGGAGAGTGCCCCAGGGCACCTGCCCAGACTGGCCATCCGAGGCTAGGCTATCAGAACTGTGCCCCCTCGGATGCCCCGCACTCGGGTGGGGGTGGAGAAGCACTCAGGAGGGGCTGTATAAAAAGAGGAACCATGCAGGGTGCCGAGAGAAGAGGAGGAGAGAGCCCCGGGGTCACGCGGCCTCAGTGGCCGGAAAGGCCCTCCGCCCCCCACAGCCGCAAGAACAAGGGTAGGGGCGTTCCAAGCCAAGGGGCAGACGACGCCGGAGGCCGAGGCTTCCCTGCCTCGGTTTCCCCTCTGCACGCAGCCGGGCGTCTCCTGCAGGTGGCGAAGGGGGCGGAAGGCGAGGCCCTGGGGTGGTGGCCGGAGGCGGGGCCGGGGCTTGCCGAGGTCTCCGCCCGCCGGTTTCCTCCGGGGTCAGTGCGGCTCCTTATCAGGCGCGGCCAGGCGGCTGGTCCCTTATCTGTGCAGCCCAGCATCCTCTGGCCGCCGCGCCGGGGTGAGGGAGGAAACCGGGCCGCCGGGGGCGGGGAGAGGGCGGGCCGGCCGGAGTCGCGCACTTTCACGGGAACCCACGCCGCCAGCGCGGCCGCAGGGCCCTCGAAAGTGTAGCCACCGAACCGGACAGCGGGACCGCGGCCTGGCCCGGACTACAGGCCCCGAGGGACAGAGCTGGGCACTCGCCAGACTGCTGGAACAGCGCTGGGGTAAGAGGGCGCCCTGGGACCCTGCCTGCATTCCTGTGTTCATTCACTGGATTCATTCATTCATCAGCCACGACCCACTAAGTGAGAGGCCAGGCCATCCTCCCCAGCCCTAGAAGACAGGGCAGCAGCAGGACACGAGTCCCACACCTTAGGAGTCACCCCAGACCCCAGAGCCCAGCACAGAGGGATGTTAAGGCAGGGCGCATGGGGTAGGGACAGGGTCCCAAGGCCAGAGCACAATTGGGCCATGACTGGCAGTGTCAGGGGCCTCGGGGCCAGCGTCGGGATCACAGTGTCAGGGTTGGGGTCACAGGACTAGTAAAGGAGATATCTCCAGCATGGGGTGGGCTCTGGAGCAGTTCTGGAGAGGTCCCACAGCCAGATGTGGACGTGATGGGAAGAACTGGGATCATAGTGCATAGTGAGGAACCAGCTTGGGGGCAGAGGGGGTCAGAGTCAATGTTGGAGGGATTCCAAAGGCACATGATAACATGGAGTCAATGAGGGGTCGCAGCCAGGCAGAGTGGCACATAGCTGTAATCCCAGCACTCCCGACGCTGAGAGAAGAGGATCCCCAGGAGTTTGAGGTCAACCTGAACTACATAGTAGACCCTGTCTTTAAAGAAAGGGTGTGTGGGGGGGGCGGAGGTCTCAGGATCAGAAATCCAGATCTGAGGGTCAATGTCAAGGTTCTGGGGGATCCCAGAATCAGGCTGCTAGTCAGAGGGTATTCTGAAGCGTGCTCAGAGACAGCCTGGCAGGTTCAGTGCCACTCAGCACCAGGACCCTTGCTCTGGTGGAGACCCCCTCCCACATGCCGACAGTTTCTGAACCCAGCCTCCCCTGTCTGCCCACTGAGCCTCCCCTGCCCTTTTCCCTCCTTCCTGTTCCCCTTCAGGTGAGCACCCCGTCCTCGGGTCCATGTGCCCGCCCCAGACCCAGGCAGAGGTGGGTCCCACCATGACAGAGAAGGCCGAGGTGGTGCATGCTCCCAGCCCAGCACCTCCCCCGCCCCCTAAGCCTGCTTCACCGGGGCCCCTGCCTCCCAGAGAGCCGGACCACGGAGGGGTCTCTCCCCCCAAGCTGCCCCCAGGTGTGCCAGTGATCAGCCTCGGTCACACCAGGGCCCCAGGGGCAGCCATGCCCGCCACAGAACTGAGCACCCTTCGGCCACCTTTGCTGCACCTCTCGGCTCTGGGAACTGGCCCACCTGCCCTTGCTGTGCATTACCACCCTCACCCCTTCCTCAACAGGTCAGTGGGGGCTGGGCTGGGGGGGCAGCAGAAGATGGGGGGAGGGGGGTCTTGTCTGCCAGGCATGTGTGACCTGCAACCCCTTACAGCGTCTACATTGGGCCGGCAGGACCTTTCAGCATCTTCCCCAGCAGCCGGCTGAAGCGGAGACCCAGCCATTTCGAGGTGGACCTGGCTGAGGGTGAGTGTGTATGCATATATGTGTGCATGTGTGTGTGTGTGCACCTGTGTGCCCGTGTGTGTGGACACTTCCCCGTGCACACACACATATAAAGACGACAAGCACACAGGTCACACCCAAGTGCAAGACTACAGTTCCACAGCCAGTGTCACTCAGGCACTGCCACCAACAAGCCACGATTAACAGCAAAACCCAGCAGGCTGCAGCCAGGCATGGGAGCCCCAAATGAGACACAGCTCAGGGACCAGAGTCACTCAGGACACAGCCACACAACCACAACCACACAGAGTCAGCCACAGAACCACAGCCACACATGCAACAGCCACAACCACGTGGCAACCATCACACACAACCACAGCCATCAGATAGACCAGGAGCCCCCCAGCCACATCACAGACTAGGGGAGCGTCTCTCAGGACCGTGAGCGTTGACTTGATCAAGGAGCGACAGGCATGGCAGCCCTGGGGTCTGCAGTCAGCCCTTGGGGCCCTTGTCTGGGGGCTCTCGGGGTGGGTGGCTCAATGTGGATACTTGGGATGCAGAAAGTCCCAGCCCATCACCTGCCGATGCCAGGCGCCTGCAGTGAGGACCGGAGGGGAGCCCCTGAGCCTGGCCCAACCCTGCCCCTCCTGTGCGCAGGGCACCAGCCCCAGAAGGTGGCACGGCGCGTGTTCACCAACAGCCGCGAGCGCTGGCGGCAGCAGAACGTGAACGGTGCCTTCGCCGAGCTCAGGAAGCTGCTACCGACTCACCCGCCCGACCGGAAGCTGAGCAAGAACGAGGTGCTCCGCCTGGCCATGAAGTACATCGGCTTCCTGGTGCGGCTGCTGCACGACCAGGCGGCCGCCCTGGCCGCAGGCCCCGCCCCGCCTGGGCCACGGAAACGGTCTGCGCACCGGGGCCCCGGCTCCAGACGCGGCGCAGAGGCGCAGCCCGCAGCCCTGGCGGACTCCGACGGCAGCCCCAGCGGGGTGGCCCGGCCCATCAAGATGGAGCAAGTGGCCCTGAGTCCGGAGGTCCGGTGACCTTGTGCAGCGGCGGCGTCTCTGAGCTGGGGGGCCGTGGAAACTCAGCCCAGGACCGTCCAGGCAAAGGGAGGACGCCACACATCGCCTGTCGGGAGTGAGCCCCCTGGACGACAGACGAGTGAGGACGTCTCCGTAAGGGGAGCCGTCCTGGGAATCTGGCAGGGCGACTGTTGCCCCCAGGGGTCCCGCAGGCTCTTTCTTAAAAATCGCCCACTGCCCGCTGGAAGTAGCCTCGCCTGTGTGCCCGTCTCGGGGACGAGGCCATGGAACAGGCCAACCCGTCTCGGACCCACGCAGTGCCTCATTTTTCCGGGCCCGGGTCGCTGGATGAGGCAGGGAGGAGCTGGGGAGCCGGTGCCATTTCCTCCGGCGCCCCCTCCCGGCGGCCGAAAGACAGGTGCCCCCGACGGCGCGGCCGCTAGGAACCTAGTGCGCCCCGCCGATCCCACCCGGCCCGGTGCGATCGCGTCTGCGAAGGCTCAGGCGCTGTTGCTTTTTTTTTTCTTTATTTCTTTATTTCACATACACATTAGCCATTCAATGGAGAAGCCAGAGAGTCAGGCAAAGATGGTATAACAGAAGCGCAGTGACGGGGGCGGGGCGGGGCAGGGCGAGAGGGGACAGACGGGCTGGCTACTTGCATTCCGCTAGGACACTGAAAACCCAGAAAACAAAACAGACAGTAAACTACCCTTGTTTCTTATGTATCTCAGTGCAGAGACGGGGTGGAGGGCAGAGAGGGGACCAGGCTGAAGGAGGAGGCGCAGAGGGAGGGGCGCTAAGGGGAAGCACACCAATCCATTAGTACTATATATAGAGATACTCGTATATACTGCGTTTCTTAGCCTAAGAAGAAACTTGTTTGACGGGACGGGCGGCCTTGCGGTCCGCAATGCTGGTGCTGGTCGGGCGCACGGATCTCCCGGGAGGGGCCAAAGCGGGGCTGGCCCAGGCTGGCTTGCGAGGGGATGGGGGGCGCCCCGAGAGTGGGGGGGAGCAGAGGCGGGGCTGGGGTGCCCCTCGGGCTCTCGATTGGGGGACGAAAGTTCTCGTGACTTTATTGCTCCTTTATTTTCTCTCGTGTGTGGGGGGGTCCGTTCGGCACGGTCGGGGTGGGGAAGCGGTGGGTCGTCTGAGCCACCCGGCCCCTCTGGGACCCAGAGCGCGGCGTCCGCTCCGCCAGCACGGGGGTGAGAACAAGGCACTAGGTCGGCCGGCCAGCGCGGGGCGGGTGTGTAAGGCAGTCGACGGGCGGGACGGGGCGGGGGCCGTGCGGGCCGTGTGCGTGCGTGCGTGCGGGCGCGGGCCTGGGCCTATCGGCCTGGCGGTGTGGCGGGGGTCCGTCCTGGAGCAGCGACCCTCGGGTGCTCCCGGGGGCCGGGACAGGAGGAGTGATGTCGCGCGGGGGCACCGGGGAGGGGCAGGGAACGGGGAGGAAACTACCAACTTGCTGAGCGCGCTCCTGATAATGCTGGTGAGGGTCAAGTTGGCGTCTGGCTCAAAGAAGGGCGCGCGGGGTGGGAAGGGAGGGAGAGAGGGGACGTTTGTTCGTTGGCATTGACCTCTGCGGGAGAGGGGCCGGGGACCCCGCCGCGCCCCGAGCCGGGCCGGGGATGGGGCGAGGAGGGCGCTGGGCCCGGGGAGGGGCGCCCGGGAGACCTGCGGCCGAGCAGCGCCGCCGCCGGCGCACGCCGCGTCCCGTTAAGCTCAACAAGGAAGGGATATGCTGTTCCTAGCAAGTGCAGGATACTTAACTGATCATAAACTTATGTATAATAGTTTGTGGGTTTTTTAAAACGTACTTTATAATGTAAGAAGCACCAGGGTTTTTATGTTTAATTATCTTAAAAATAATTTTCTCTCGTCCTTTTTTCCTTTTTGATCTTGTGGGTTTTTTTTTTTAATATCGAGGTGTTTTTTAAATCCAAAACGTGAACGTTTCCTTCAGCCCTCCCACCGAAATCGAGAACGAACAACAAAACAAATAAAAACCCCAAATCATCCTCGTCAACGCAGGAAAACGACTTAAAAAATAAAACTGAAAACGAACCAAAAAAAAAAAAAAAAAAACACTCAGCTTTCGTTACCTCCGCGCAGGGCGGGGCAGGCCCAGTTCTTTTAGCGTCCCCAGAGCCGCGAGGACATTACAACAAAAATAGAATTTTTCTTAACAATCTCTTAACATACAAAGATAGGAAAACTCTCTGATGCATTGCACTTGGTTCAATGAAAACAAAAACAAAAAAAGTTCATTTCCCCCATATACATTTTTGTGGGTTTTTCCTCTCCTAACACATCCCACATCCCCGGTGCCCTCGTCCCCCTTCGCCCGCCTCTCCCCACCCGGTCCCCGACACCTCCTGCCCGGGCCCAGCTGGCCTGCAGCTTCCGACCTCGCCCGGGCGGCGCCCGCGGACCCCGCTCCCTCCCGCGGGCCACGGTGCCCGCGGCCCCGATTGTCGTCGACGGAAGGGGCACACGCGGCCGGCCGAGCAGGGCCCCCCTCTGCTCCGCTCTCGGCTCTGACCCTGTTTAGCCAACCGAACTGAAAAATCATTGCACTTTGACCGCGCGTCACGCCCGGCCCGCCCGGCCCCCCCCCCCGGCCTCACCCCCCCCCCCGAGCCCCGCAGGGCCCCGCCCCCCCGCCCCGGGATCCTCTGCCACCGCCTCGAGGGCGGGGCTTCCTCAACTTCCCCCCCAGGCCGCCCAGCCGGCCCCTCGCGGCTCCCACTTGGGGAGGCACCACGTCCGGGTC